>CM023625.1:14304420-14586920 GCA_013358685.1 Antennarius maculatus | reverse complement strand
GGTGCTTTCTATCTATTTATAGATAAATAAATGATATGATAGATATTTATTAATCCTAGAGGAAATTGCTTTATGTTAGTTACTAGCTAACTGATGCTCATTATTAGCTGTGTAAAACTGAACATTCACTCTGTGATTTTAGAAATCTTGTTTAATCCCAATTTAGAGTTAGACCCTGACCGAAATACTAATAATCATTTCAACTAGTAGTTAAACTAGTAGAATATAATAGTTTAACTACTATTTTATTTTTCATATATTAAATATATGAAAAATAAGACAGCCTTATCTGGAGATTATAGGACAAAGCTCACAAGACATATTAAGAATGTTCATTTTTTAAATGTGTTTTAATAAAAAACTTGCATTCAATTGAAAGTACCTTGAAAGTACTTCTTAAGGTACTTTGACGTTACATTCCACAGGACAATTTTATTTATATGACTGCTGCTTCTGATTTTGAGTAAATAAAATTAAGGTAAGGCTACCTGTAAAACTCTGGCATGTTCTTTTGCTTATTGTAGAGCACCGTTTATTTTAGTAAAAGAGATCATATCACCCTTCCTGGTAATTTTGTCATCTGTTGCCATAGTGACCACCGATGGAATACCTTTCCTAACAGGTCATCCAGTTTTGATTTCTGTCTTGAAATCATGACATTGTCGGGGGTTTTCTTACCGGTGGTCACAAAGGAATAACCACGCTCTGTCAAGATCTTCATCAAGTAGTCAGTCAGGTCACGACCAGCCAAGTCCAAACGCATGATGGCGTGGGGCAGAGCGTACCCCTCATAGATGGGCACATTGTGGGTCACACCATCACCAGAGTCCAGTACGATACCTGGTCAGAACAAGTATGAGTATCATATCTCTATCAGTCTGCACTGGGAAGGTGTTTGGGTCCGGTGGAGACTCACCGGTGGTACGACCAGAGGCGTACAGGGACAACACGGCCTGAATCGCCACATACATGGCCGGGACGTTGAAGGTCTCGAACATGATCTGGGTCATCTTCTCTCTGTTGGCCTTGGGGTTGAGGGGGGCCTCAGTCAACAGGGTGGGGTGCTCCTCCGGGGCCACACGGAGCTCATTGTAGAATGTGTGGTGCCAGATCTGTGAAGAAACAACAGATGCAGTTGCTTTATGGGTCAGTTTCAGATAACACACATGAAATTAGTTGGAATCAGCCTTAAGTGACACATATGTCAGTTTTTCTTAAAATCTAACCTTCTCCATGTCGTCCCAGTTGGTGATGATGCCATGCTCGATGGGGTACTTCAGAGTCAGGATACCCCTCTTGCTCTGGGCCTCATCTCCCACGTAGCTGTCCTTCTGACCCATACCCACCATCACACCCTGAGGAGAAAACGCACACATCTCACAGTCTTTTGCCCGTAATAAAGAGCTGATTCTTGCAGAGATATTTCACAATCTGGTGTTTTTTTCTCTACCTGGTGACGGGGGCGTCCAACAATAGATGGGAAGACAGCACGGGGGGCATCATCACCGGCGAAACCAGCCTTGACCAGGCCAGAGCCGTTGTCGCACACGAGGGCGGTGGTCTCGTCGTCGTCACACATGTTTCTGTCTTTTCCTGGCTGGTTTTCTGTAAGAGATACGGGACAGAAATGTCATCTCATTTGACATGAAAGTGTTTGTATTTAAATGTATAAAACATTCAAATATTTAACGTCTACCAGGAAGAAACTATGCCGTTCTGAGAAACATTAGTGCCTTTTTCGGGAGGATGAAGACACCTATGAGAGCTCTAATCTCCTCTCTGAGTCCCACAGCTGCCCGAAAAGCCGAAACAGGACATGACTCGACCCCAACACTCACTCTCACAAGTCTATTTTCAGCTTCGGTACCCTTTACTACCCCCACCCCATGCCCCCCCATCGCTAAGCCACAGCCAGTTAGCAGCTGAGGCGGCGTGTCTTTTAACAGGTGACACCAGACACCTGGGTCTCTCCTCAGCTGTCACCACATAGTAGGACTGCCTGTTTTGGAGCAGGACCATTTGTTCGGATGCTTCCAGGATCTCAGGTCACATCCTACAACCCCGGTGGCAGCATCCCTTCTTACGGGCAGGCTCCTCCATTCAAACTGACAACTGTTAGCTTAACGCACACAGCTGCTCTGGCATTCCATTCAAATCAGCTTCAGGGAAGAAGTTACTGAAAACCAAACATGCATCCCCTCTGTTCTTCCGATATTATATTATGTTTGTAGAAATGTCTTTGTTATCAAATGATTCACACTTTTAACCAATCCTCAGAATGATTCATATTATAATATAGCACAATTTAACATTTCCTTGTCTCCAAGGTAAATGACAGACAGACTAAACTTTGATTTTTGTTACTTTTTACCTTCAAATTTTATCCTCCTTGGATCTTTTAGGTGTTTACTTATTAGAATTTATCTATTGTCCCACTTTGTTCTCATCTGTATTAGAGCTTCATGTCTGCAACTCCTCTTGGCAAGAGCATCTAATCCCTGCATCCTAAACCGGAAATGATCTTTCCTTATTCTCCTCATCACCAGTTTTCCTTTACTGTCTTTCTTTTTAAATCTTCTGTTATACAAAAACTCATCATCAACTCTCACTACAGGGACAGAAGCAAACATACACGTACATACATCCATGTTGTGACAGAAACAGGTCTACACATCCTCCCTGAGCCATACTATCCACAAACTAAGAGCTGAAGAAGAAGAAGAAGAGTGTGAGGAGACTCACCAAGTTGTAATCACAAGACTGGAGTTTCCACTGGGACAATGGGCGATGGTGTGAGGGGGTCCTTAAATATGTCCCAGCATTCTGAGGCTGGGGGGCCAGTGGGCGGGGTCAGGAGTTCACACAAGACCAAATTAAGTGCTGGTTGGCGGGATGGTTTGGGGAAGTGAATCCTGCGTCAGGGACGCCACCAAACAGGAGAGATGTTGTCTTAGAGATGAAATGCAAAGAATATAATGATCTTATGTAATCATTTTATGATAATAAACATTCACATTTAAAATGAATATAAATTCTCTGTCTATTATAATGATGTATCTTAATTTGAATTCAGAGTTCAATTATTATTTCTTGGCGTGAAACTATTGATTTCAGTGGGTCCTTTCATTTGTGAGACCAGAGTAGTCTCACCTGCTCCATCATACTTTGATTCGTTTTAATTCATGTACAGCATCTTTCTGACACTCTGGCTGAGTGTGTCCTTCAGGGTTAAGATGACTGAGCTCAAACAGGTCACTGGGGATGTGGGTGATAGGAGGGTGCGATGGTAACCGGAGATCCTCTCTGAGCGATCTGGTTAAGGAGCCGTCTGAGGCGACTCGCTTGGGACAATCTGCCAGTGTCACCACAGGAGAAGGGAAGGAGGCCAAACACATGCCAGACAGCTGAGAGATAATGTATTAAAAAAAAAAAAAAAAAAAAAGGGAGGGGGTAGGGGAGGGTAGAAGGGAACCCAGACCTCCAGCAGACGACAGATCCCTGGACGTCCTGTGCAGGCGGCGAGGAACAGCGGTTCTGAGCTCTGATTGGCTCCGGTGTTTCCTTTTAGGGAAGTGGAGTCAAGCAGGTTGCAGCAGCCACAGACTGCGGCGAAAGCTCAGGCTCCTTATTCGTCGCCTTACACTGCTCGTCCAGGCCCTACACCCCCCAACTGGAGCCCTATCAGGCCACTGTGAGTGCAAGAAGAATGTAAATACCCCCCACACATCAACACTGTGAAGTATTCCATTTGAAGCCATGTGCTATAACGTACCTCAGAGGGCAGCGCCACTGACCAACTTGTCTATTTCTATTCCAAGCTTTTACATAAGTGAGACTTGAGTTACTCTCACATTTTGTATCCTTGCCAGATGAAAATTATTCATTAAGTTTTGAATGAGTTTCCCAGTGAATCACCATGACATTAAGAGAGTATGATCAGAAATGAAGCTGAATCTTCTGAAGAGGATGAAGACAAGATGGAATTGAAATGTTTGATTGAGACAACGCGTCTGATTTTCACATGGGCAATTGTTGAAATTATTGACGGATCATCGGAACAGATGCTGGAAATGTTTCTATTTGAGATGATTTTATTCACTTAGAAATCTGTTGATGACTAAAAATGTAAGACACCCAATAACTACAAGGAAAAAAAATCTATAAGTCAACGCATCAAAAGTCAGAGAACAAGGCAGGGGTTAACGTGTTTGTAATGAGGTCATTTAAGACGAAGTCCGCACAGGATCTGTGTTTTCTGTAACGTTACCCAGAAATCTTAATGATCAACCCAACAAAAGAGGAATATTCGGAAGAATGATGAAAAAAGACCTCAAAACCCCGTTTCCAGAGTGTCCTCATCAGGTCTTTGTTGCTCAGCTTTATCTCAAGCTGATGCTCTTTTCGTCAACAGTTCCCTTCAGGTCAGAGATGCAGCATTTGACAGAGTCCTGTTGTTATCACCAGATCTTTATCAGAGTAAAGCAGAGCGGTCTTTAACGGGTCACGGTTTTGAGAGACATTTGTCCTTATAAGGGCATGTAGGAAGCACACAGTTAGCCTACCCTGACAGCTGCCCCCCTCTGCCATTCACCCCAACTCCTCCAACACACACAGAGGGTCACACTCCAGCAGCTGTTAGCAACAATTGGTGTTTAACAGTCAATGCTGCTGACATGGTGGTTTGTTTACCACCAGTAATACAATGTGCCTCTGCAACAATGGCTAAATAAGAAAGATCTTTGTACAGAAATATATTAACATTACTTACTATAACTTTCTGACTGCAGGGGAGTAAATTTTGGACAGTCTTTGACATAGAATATGCAGATGTCCTACAGCCAGCAGACTGAGTGTGAAGCGCCACATGCTCACTGTTTGGCACCCTCCCATCTTGTTGATATGTTAATCAGAACAGTCACATCATCAGTTATTTTATCGACTCTAAATCATTACACATGAGTTGTAATGAGAAATGGGACAGCAGAAATATTTCATTTATTGGGAATTTTAAAGATATAGTTATCACCTTAAAGTACAACCGAGCAAGAATTCTTAAATTTTGCTGTTATGAAATTTTTCTTCGTATAGATGAAATGTGCCTTTTCAGACTACTTTCAAAATTTATATTTGAGAATTTACTTTTTTTTTTTTACATCGCAACTGATTATATTTTTGGACACTTGACAGCAAAAGAACCTAGTTTAACATCTGTCAGCTTTTTGACTGATTTTTTTTCATGATTGATTTTTATTTTCATTGCCGGTTGAAGACAAAAATAACAAAAACTGTTTCATATCTTCCATGCAAATTGGGAACTATAGGAGACACTTGGCAAAACCAAGTTTCTGTCTGTAGTTTTCTCTGTACTGGAAGTAGGTGGCATTCACACAAACGTCCAGCAGTGGTCTGGAGTGAAATGTGCCCTGTTTGGTAGTGTTCGGTCATATAGAAGTTTTCTTCTTCCTGTTTCCAGGTCAGCCATGGCTGTATTGTAGGCTTGTGCATCTCCTGATCTGAAGGCGGAGTTGTGGGCCTTGAGTAGCAGGACATCCTTGTTCATCCAGGGCTTCTGACTGGGTTACATAGTGATCTGTTTGTGGGTGGTGAGACTTTACCACAGTTCAAGTCTGCTTGTCTACTGGTTGATAAAAAAAAACTGGTGTTTTTTTTTTCTTTATGTTGTAGAGGGTTTGGGACTTTATCACAAGACTGGAATGGATTAAAATATTTTAAAAAGTTTAATAATAGTAAGCAATAAATAATCACACGTGTACATGTCCTGCAAGAGGGTTCCATTAAACCTCTCCGCTGGATTTGCTTGAGGGTGATATGCTGTCGTCCCTCTCCAGATTTCTCCCTTAAAAAGTTTTGAAAAACTTGTTTGTTTTTTACTTTTTCTATCTTTATTTTTATTTTTTACAAAAAATACAAAACGTATAACATAAAATACAAAAGTATAAACCTTGTTTAAACAGCTTGCTTTCAAACCCTAACCCTAACCCTAACCCTGGTCATGATGTAATTGACCAGTATACCCAAAACGGGGATAAATGTCTCAAAGATGCAAACTGCTTCTGTCCGGCCAGATTTGTTTTTAGTCGGATGTACTTAAGCCTCGTGAAATTATCTCCTACCACCAAAATGTATTCCTATCCACTGGGTTGGTTCCACTTGGTTCAAGATGTATAAACTACCTGCATCTCGAACTCGGGTTTATCTCCACCGCCTTGTGACCCGCTTGTCCTGATTGGAACACTCCTCCAGAAGCGTTTTGGCTTCTTTCTCCAGACTGAAATGCAAACATCCAGAGATGGAGAAAGAGTTAAAGGAACAGTTCACCTCAAAAAACAAACCTCAGCCATTATCTGTCCTGCACACAATGAAATGTCCTGCATGAGTGAGAGAATGTGTCCTACCGTCTCATGTGGGTCTTGATGTGGCCCAGGTTAACCTTCTGAACCGCTGTGTCGCCGTTCAGCTTTACGTCGTTGAGCCTCATCATCATCCTCTTGGCATTTATCTGCTGCTTTTCTCTCTCCACATTCTGCAGAAACGAGGAAATGTTAAAAGTGAACGAATCCCCAATCAAATGTTTTCAATATTAAAATTCTCCTGAGGTGCATCTTGGGATTTGCTCACCTGGAACTTTGCATCGTGTTCCATGTCCGCGAAGCTGACTTTGACCATATTCTCAAGTATCAGATCGTGGATCGTTGCTTCATAGTCCTCCACAGTCTCCCTCCGATGTGCTATCCCGCCCCGCTAGAAAGACATTATAGACAAGTCCTTCAGTCCAGAAATGATGCAAATGACATGAGACATCAGATGACGGCGGCTGGAATAAATACCTCTTTATCCACAAGTTCTTTCATGTGTTGTTCCCATCGGTCTCCATCACTGGTAAGTAAGTCTTCATATTCCTGCAGACAATGTTTCTACAGACAGAGGTCGCGTCAGGTTCATGTAAATACATTCTGAACCTCTCTCAATGTTAAAGAACTATGTTCACCAAAAGTATTAATGTGATAGCGTGCGAACACGCTAGACAAGGACACAATTCAATCCAGCCAGTCCTGGTATGGTCCTACCTCCATCTGGACAAGCTCCTTCCTGTAGAACTTGATCAGGGCCTGGATCTGGTCCTCCATCCGCTCGTTCATCAGGTCCAGCTCCTCCTGCTGCTCCCTCAGTTCCTTAAAGGAGCGCTCATGTTTATCCTTCAGCTCCTGCTCAAACCGGACACAGGTAGATCAATAAAAAGTCTGGTCATTACCATTAAATATTGATAGATTCTGATTGATAGGTTCACCTGCTGCAGGTCACTTATCAGTTGTTCCTTGGTTTCTATGAGAGCAGCACATGATTCCTGCTGGAGAACCAGGGCCTCCTGGAGCTCATGAGGAACCACCTTCTCTTCAGCTACAGACCAGCCTCTTGTGATCGCTTCCAATTTTGCCTGGCTGGATCTCCTATCATCCTCCAGGTTCCCCAATCTGGACGAAGTAAGACAAACAGGGAGCAGGTCAACAGGTGTGGATGTACGTACATCGCAAACGGCAGGAGGCGGCTGAACACACATGGAAGAAGCCAGATGGATTTACCTGAGTCTGTGAGCCTCCTCCACCTCCAGCCTTTGCGTCGACTCCTTGGCATCGGCTGCTCTTTGGATGTCGATCACTGGCATTTGCAGATGGTCAATCATTTCTTCACGAGTCGTCGGCTGTCAGAAAAGATGCTGCTGAATTTCATGTTCAAGGCATTCAAAATCCAGTTTGTTAAAAAAGGGAAAATAATTTCTAGTCTCTTCATGGACAGACTGATGATGGACTCATGTGGGATTTTTATCATATTTTTATAGATAATAAGTAAATGATTAATCAAATTTCGATGGAAATAATAAATATGTCACTTTACATAAAATTTAAGATCAAAAACCAAATTCTAAAATAACTTTTGTGGTTTTCCAGTTATTCATTTTATATTGTTGGATGAAAATAAAATGTAAATGTGGATTTAAAGGCAAAGCAGAAACCTGTTCCTCCTCTAACTCCTCTTTGACCTCCTCATCGGTTTCTCCCTTGACCTCCTCAGTAGAGATCCTAAAGATGAAGTAAACACTGAATAAATAACACCAATTAACTGACATGACTCGTGCAATAAAGAACAGGTTGTTGCATGTTAAATATATTGAATGCATTATTTAATGCATTTCTTTCTGTATTTAGCTCCATTAACACTCACGGCAAGCTAACTGCCAGCTAGCAAAAGTTAAATGCTCTGGACTTCCTGCTTTTTGGGGCCCCCAGAAGGAGGGGGTGGTTACACTGGTTCCTTGGTAGCTTTGTCATTTTCTGGTTCTGTGATTGTTACCGACAGACGGTTTTTAATGTTAAAAAAGTAAAAGTAGCTGTTCTGTGTACCCGCGGTTTGTTGTTCACCGTTGCTATGGAGACTGCTAACCAATAAGTGCTGCATTCACAAGCTCGTAATGGACTTGGAGATACTCTGAGATACTGGACTCAACTGTAGAAGAAATAGAAATATGACAATCCTTACTGTTGGGACTCAGGTTCTGTGTCTTCGGATGCGTTGACGACTCCTGAATCACTGGAAAAGACGTTTTTTGTCACAGCTGGTTCTTGTTTTTTGGACATGTTTTCTGAACCTTTTTGTCAATGGAGTGGCTTACGCCATGTCAGTAGGGTTTATATGAACATGGAGATCCCTCCATTACTTTGATCTCCCTCCTTTCATCTGTCTTTCCATCAAAAGACTGTTGTCTTTTGATGGAATTGTGGTTTCCAGGGTGGCACAATGGGTAGTGCCGACACAGCAAGGAGATTCTGAGTTCACGTCCCTTCTGTGCAGAGTTTGTGTGTTCTCCCCGTATCTGTGGGGGTTCTCACACTTAACCACCTCCAAAAATATGAAATTTAGGTAAATTGATCATATCAAATTGTCTGTAGGTGTGAGGTTGTTTGTGTTTCATGTGGTTCTGCGATGCACTGTCAACACATCTGGGGAGTACCCTGCCTCCCACCCGTAGTCAGCAGGGATTAGCTGCAGCAGACCCGTGACCCGCCAAGCAAAGACGTGGCTGTAGACAAGATGATTACGGTCGTCCCTCAAAATGTAAAATAATAGATAAACTCCAGCAGCAGTGAGAGGTGAAATATTGTGTCTGCATGGAGACCATCCTCAAATGGATGGTACCAGATATCAGGGGTCTTGTGACCACAACAAAACCCTCTTCAAGTCAGGATGACATCCAGCTTTACTGAGCATTCAGTATATCACATATGTAAATTGGAAAGTTGGACTTTTGGGGTTAGGGTTACGGTCAGTTTATTTAATGTATGATTTTACTGGGAGTCAATTCCTGAGTTCTGAAACAGGTGGGCATCACCACTATTGAGAAAGTTTGATGGGGCTGATGTTCAACTCTCGGCAAAGACTTTGATATTTTCATGAAATTCAATCTTCAAGGGATTTTCAAAGCCCACAGATGAAAGTAATACCTCCTTCCAGGTTGTTTATATAAACCTTACTGATACGGCATAAGCCATTCCATTGATGATAAAGTTTAGAAAACATGTCCAAAAAACAACCAGCTGTGACAGCAAATGGCTTTTCCAATCATCCAAGAGTCGTCAGCCCGTCTAAACAAAAAGAACCTTTGTCCAAACAGTAAGGATTGTTGTATTTCTATTTCTTCTTCAGTTGAGTGCTGTATCTCAGAGTATCTCCGAGTCCATTACAAGCATGTGAAGGTGGGACTCAACGGTCCGTGGACTCTGTCTCAATAGCAACTGTGAACAACACAGAGTGACTACTTTCACGTTTCTGGGATGGCAGTAGCTCAGCCCACTAAGTCCTTGGCTGGGGACCAGAGGGTGGCTGGTTCTAAACCAACGTCAGGCAAAAAATTTTGGAGTGTGAACTAGCAGTGGTGCCAGTACACCTCCTCCAAAAATGCCGAGGTGCCCTTGAGCAAGGCACCACCCCCTTTTAAGTTGCTCATTGGGTTGCCCCACGAGGGAGTTGCCTGCTGCTCTACCTCTCCTCATCATTTGCATGCCCTACAGGCCCCCTGTGTGTGTGTGTGTGTGTGTGTGTGTGTGTGTGTGTGTTGTGTGTGTGTGTGTGTGTATGTATGTGTATGTGTGTGTGTGTGTGTGTGTGTGTGTGTGTGTGTGTGTGTGTGTGTGTGTGTGTGTGTGTGTGTGTGTGTGTGTGTGCGAGTACGTATGTGTGTAGGCGTTTGGGCCTGTACCATATATAAAGATATGTATAATGATTCCTAACATGAGTGGAAAAATAATAAAGGAATTTTAATCTTAATCTTACTCTTAAAAACGAATGGTTGGAGCTTGTTTTTTTTTAAGTAAACTGTCTCACAGGCAATGTGTAGCGCTGTGGGCACACCACAAGACCGGTTCCTGGTTCGCATCTCGCTCTGTGCGGAGTTTGTATGTTCTCCCCATGTATGTGTGGGTTCGCCGACTTCTTTCCACCTTCTAAAAACATGCACTTCAGGTGAATTGGCAGGTCTCAAATTGTCCATAGGTGTGAGTGCACCTGCGTGTTTGTGTCTTTCATGTGGTCCAGCGGTGCACTGGCATTGCGCCCAGTGTGTGCCCTGCATCGTCCTAAGTACACTGGTGTAGGCTCCAGCAACCCTGTAACCTGCAACAGCGGAAGAAGCAGTTAATGAAAAGGAATGAATGAATAAATGAATGTGTCTCACAGCTAGAAGGGTCCACGTTCAAGTCCTTTAAGTGCAGAGTTTGTATGTTCCCCCCGCATCTCCCACGCACTTCAGATGACTTGATCGGTTCCAAATTACACGTAGCGTAGGTTAAGGTTAGGGTTTGTGCATGAGTGGTGTTTGACTTTTGTGTTGCTCTGCAGTGCACCAGCGTCGCACTTGGAGTGTCCCCTTGCCTCACCCACAAGTCAGCTGGCAAAGGCTCCAACAACCCCCTTGATGAAGCAGTAAGAAGAATGAATGAATGACGGTGCCTTTAACTCTTTCTCTGTATCTGGACGTTTGCGTTTTAGTCTGGAGAAAGAACTCAAAAACCTTCTGGACGAAAGTGCCAATCAGGAAAAGGAGGTCAAAAAGCCCGACCGGACTATGTCCGAGGACTACAGAGAGATCCCTCAGAGAGTGGAGTATGTCCAGGCAATATTGGAGTGAGTCCGCTTCAAGTAACCCTTCCATCTTGCATCCATCCTCATGCCTGAATCGTTTCTTACTCACGTCTTTCCTTTTCACTGCTCAGTGAATCTTCAGCTGCTGATGCAAGGAAGTTAGAGGTGATGTGGGAATGGCAGAACAAGGAAGTGAAGCGGCTGGCGGAGAAAACTCTGGTTTTCAACTCGCTCGTCCATCAGCAGAACCTTGGTTCAGAAGAGAATGCTCCACCACGGGCTGGCCTTTCCAATCTGGAGGAGGATACTGATAGTACAACCATGGAAATGGAAGAGGAAGAACAGTTGGAGACCCTGAATAAGATGAAGGAGCTGCTGTGTGACGAGGCGGTGAGAAATAAACACAAGATTCAGTTACGTTCTGTACACGGAATACCCAGCATTCATTGTGATATACAGTAACTCTTCCCCCCATGAACTCAGATGTCCATTTAAGGGACTACAGGCAAGCACAATTATTGCAGGGACAGGATCACTAACAACCACTAAACCTAGGGGCCAAACTGGTCTTTTATCCTCTTATTGAAACTAAATCCTGTTGATTTAGCAGGTTTTTAACTCAGGTTTACCGCGTTTTCAGATCTACCGTATGATCTCAGTGCATCCTGCTGGCATTATTTATTCAGTTTGGGGTTCAGTAACTCGCCCAAGACTATTTTAACATGTGGATCAGGGCCGGGGATCAAACCACTGACCATCTGATAATGAAAAATGATCAGACTACCACAGTTTGCCCAAAGATTGGCATGTTCTCTGACAAGGTTTCTCGTTTTATACCTTTTCAGGGCTTCCTGATCGAGACCAATCTTTTGGACCTGCTGAACCCAATGATGAAGGAGCAGCAGACCGTTGTGGAGCTGTGCTCCCTCCTAAATGTGACTCATTTTGATAATTACACTCATAATAATGTGTGGAACAGATGATGCCCAAAGTTCTTCAGAGTAAATAAGGAAGCTACTTTTTCTCGACGTTTTCTCTCCCAGTCTTTTGGAATGCGGGAAGAGGATTTGCCCAAACTGGTAATGTTCCTGCTGAAGTACCAGCAGACAGAGGTGAGAGATGGAGGCCTAACCAGACACAATTCCAATTGTTGAATTTGTGTTGTTCCTACACCTGTCCTCTGTTTTCTCTGCCTGCAGGACATTCGTGTCGCTTCAGATGACTCCAGTGAGGAAGAAGAGGATGCATCGCCTTGTTCCTCTTCTGACGTCATCAAGTCCAACCAGGTTTTACCTGCTCTGAAAAGTTTCCTCGAGCAGATCACAAGGCCCAGGTGAGACCAGATCCACCAATGTGACATCACTGCTGCTTTCAGTTACCATGAATGGGGCTATGCTAACCTTTAGCATTGCTATGTGTGCAGACGCAGCCAGACATCGATCAATAAATCTGTCAGATTCATGACTTATTCTGTTATTACCAGAATAAAACCCTCACTAATGTGATCCTGGTCTTTCCTTAGACGGAGTACATCCGCCCAGCATCCCAAATTTCTGAACCTGAAAGGCCGAGACACTTTCGAGCAATACTTCGAGAGACTGGGGAATGTGATCACAGAAGATGAAATGAAGCTGTGGGACGTAGTGGAGAACACACAGGAGCAGTACCAGTGAGTAAAACACACACACACACACACACACACACACACACACACACACACACACACACACACACACACACACACATCCACACACACACACGTACTAAGCCAGCATCATCTCATGATGGATGTGTGTTCTTCTGTGTTCACAGGATGGCCTTGACAGAGTTCTCCGAGCTCTTAGCCGAGAACCAGCGCCTGGAGCAACAGAACGAGGAGCTGAGGAAGTTACTGCAATAGACCCCCGCCTCCACACTACACTCCAGACGCATCGCCGGTGCATCTCAGACCCACATAAAAGACAAACGACTCACACGTACAACAATCTGACATGTTCAGTCCATCAAAATTGCATGTTTTTGGAGGTGGAATGCAGACATGGAGAGAAGAACAAGAACAACTTTAATGATCCTTGTAGGGAGATTGTTTTGTCCACTGTTATTTGTATATGCATTTTACATGTGTTTCCATACATATCTATATGTATACATATATACATATCTATATGGAAAGAAAGACTTTCTTTGTCACGGCACAAATAAACAACAGCGACTTTTGTACAATGAAATGTCTTTTGCTTGGCTTCCCATGTACAGACATCAACTAGTGGGGCAGACAACATGGTGTGTGTAAACTAGTACAAGTAAAAAGTAATAATATAAATAAATGGAATGACAGTGTACACACAAAACTTGCAGCAGCACTGGATATCCAGAAGATCTTAGTTTGTTCTACGTTCAAGACCAGGTTGTTCACTTTACACCAGTTCACAAGATGCAGCAATTCCTCCTTGTAAGCCAGTTTATCATTGTCCCGGATGAGGCTCACAACTGTTGTCGTCCATGATCATCAGAATGTAGTTGTACCTGGGACAACAGTCGTGGGTCATCAACATGAACAACAGGGGTATCAGAACGCAGCCTTGGGGGGATCCAACCCAAGGTTTTGGGTGGGGCCATGCGAGGATTGTTTTGGTGACTGTAACCTCGTCCACGCCCCACCGGATGTAGTCCGTCACAAATACAGCATTAAAGCTGATCTGATAGAAGCTCAGAAAAATCTGAGGGGCCAATCAAATCAATTGGCGGAAGAAAAGTAATATCTTCTTCAGCAAAAAAAGCTAAAACTACTGAAAAAAGGAGTTTAGTGGTTGAACAAGGAGGTGGTCATGACAGTCAGGCTCAAATGGACGAAACCACACGTTTCTTAGGGGATCAGTCTGAGCAGTAGAAAAAGGATTTTAACATCCTTGAAGCTTGAAAGCCGATCAAATCAAGCAGAAGGAGGTAAAACCATCTCTCCTTCAGGAAAACAAAGATTAAAATCTGTGTTGAAGAAGGAAGAGAGGTGGTTGAAGAAAGAGAGAGTCAATGTAGAGTCAAAATTGAGAGCATTAGTGCAGTTTGTGTTGAGTTAAGGAAGGAAGAATTGGGAGAAAACTGACTGATAGAGTTGAATAAGTTATGAAAAAAAGTGAAACATTGGTAATTTTGAGTCATTTCCTCATAAAGAACGTGGGTAATGTACATCAAAGACATTTGTCTTTTGTTCTACGTTCATTATGCTCAATGGTGTACATTGAGCATAATGTATAGAGACGTACTGAATAACAAAGGAGTCCATATAAAGATCTCTTTGATGATGAAAGCACTAAGCGCACAGATAAAAAAAAACGGAGAAGAAAACCTACGACTTCCAAGACAGCTGGGCTCAGATTCCTCACAGGAAATTGAAGAAAAAGCTAGAAACTCACCAATTATCACCATGATGAGAGGCATGAGTAAATCAACTTGTTCGACTTTAGCTCAACTTGAGCTAATGAGTAAGGAGATTGACAACCTTACAGCTACTCAGAATGAGACTGAGAAGCTGCAGGCCAATGAAATCGAATTGCTGGAGAACGCAGTGTCTCTTCATAAACGACAAGAGACTCGAATGAAGAAGCAAGGGAAGGAATGGTTGAAGAAGGAAAAGGCCACGACTGTCAAGTTCAAAGAAATGGAAGATTTCCCTGCAAATCAGTCTGAGCAGCAGAAAATTAACACAATTAAAGCTGATCTGATGGAAGCTCAGACAAAGTTGAAGGCCAATCAGATTGAATTTCAGGGGGAAAAGTCCTATCTGCTTCAGGAAATAAAAGCTGCAATCCCTCTGTTCAAGGAAGAAGAGAACAAGTGGCTGAAGAAGGAGAGGGCCATGAATGTTAGGCTCAAAGAGATGGAGAAAGCTAGAAATTTCTTTGTGGATCAATTTGAGCAGCAGAAAAAGGAGGCTAACACCCTTAAAGCTGCTCTGAAGGAGGCTCAGCAGCAGTTGGAGGAAGACAAGATGTGTCTCCTGGAGAAAGAAGCTCAAAACTCTCTGCTCAAGAATGAGAAGGAGGAATGGTTAAAGAAGAAGACGGTCATGACAGCCAAGCTCAAAGAGATGGAGGAAGCTGGACTTTTCTTTGAGGATAAGTCTGAGCAGCAGAAAAAGAAGGTTAGCACCCTTAAAGCTGCTCTGAAAGAGGCTCAGCAGCAGTTGGAGGAAGACACGATCTGTCTCCTGGAGAAAGAAACTCAAAACTCTCTGCTCAAGAATGAGAAGGAGGAATGGTTGAAGAAGGAGAAGGTCATGACAGCCAAGCTCAAAGAGATGGAGGAAGCTGGACTTTTCTTTGAGGATCAGTCTGAGCAGCAGAAAAAGAAGGTTAACACCCTCAAAGCTGCTCTGAAGAAGGCTTACCAGCAGTTGGAGGCCACTCAAGTTAAATGGGAGAAGGAAAAGTCATCTCTCCTTCAGCAAACAGAAGCTCAAATCAATCTGCTGAAGAAGAAGGATGATGAATGGTTGAAGAATGAAAGGGCCATGACATCCACGTTCAAAGAGATGGGACAGGACTGGAAGGAGTCAATGACCACCATAACCCTGTTAAAGAAGAAGTTAAAGAAGACTGAGGCTCTGCTCAAAGAAAATGAGGATGCAGCTCACAAGCAGATCGTCACCGTGGACAAATCACCTCAGACAAGAAAGTCTCTGCAAAAACAGAAGCATGCTTTGGACAGGACGGAAAGCAAGAATGAAAGCAGGAAACTGAGAAAATCCAGTGCTGCCAATGACGCTCAGCAGAGATGGTCACAGAATGAGGCTGAGCAGCAGGTAGAGAACAGCCGAATTAACAGGCAGAAGAAAAAGTCCTCCCAACTTCAGGAGAAAGATACAATGAATGAGACTCTGAATGAGTCTCTGAATGAGACTCCTGTAACGATGGAGCACAGGTGGACAATGGAGGCAGAAGCTGGGACGTCCCAGTCGGAAAATCTCGAGAGCTATGAAAAGAAGCAGAAGAACAAGAAGTGGTATAAGAAATTGTTCCCTTCCGTATAAATAGATAAACTCTCTTGGTTTTTCAAAGAAAATAATGAAGACACTGAAACAAATTTAAATCTTCTTCTTTTACTTTCGGCTTTTCCCTTCAGGGGTCGCCACAGCAAATCGGTTGCCTCCATCTAACCCTGTCTTCTGCATCCTCTTCTCTCACACCAACTACCTTCATGTCCTCTTTCACTACATCCATAAACCTCCTCTCCTCTAGGACTCCTGCCTGGCAGTTCAAAACTCAGCATCCTTCTACCAATGTATTCACTATCTCTACTGAAACAAATTTAAATAAAGAATAAAAAATCATGTTCTTGAATGTTTAAAGTTACATTATATATATGTATGAATAGAATAGAATATACCGCAGTGCACCGGCATTTCGCCCGGAGTGTACCCTGCCTCACGTCCCATGTCCACTGGGGAGACTCCAACAACCCTCCAACCCGCGACCATGGAAGAAGTGCGTACTGAAGATGAATGAATGAAAAAAGAATAATTAAGAATAGAACCGGCATTCTGTGTGATTATTATAGTGCGGATAGCCAAAAAAGTGAGTTATGTGATTTTATTCAAATACCGAAACAAAAATAAAATTACATGAGGCCTTTCTCCATTTGCCTTCAAAAACAAAGTGGTAAATACCAACTGTCTAATACGGACGGGGCTGGAATACCCTCCTGAACCAGGAGGTCCCCTTGAGTGTTGGATAAAAATAGCAGTAAGTCTGAATACTGTACACCAACAAACTCAGACTCATATTTGACAGGAGCAGAAAGTTGCTAGAGGGCCGTTGGCAGCTCTCGTAAACGTGCTTTGACGTTTAAACTGTTAGATTTGTGGTCACAGCACTCAAGTACCGACTCTTCGAGTATCTTTTCCCTGTTATTTGGATGGATTTCATTTCTGGGAAGTCTAATGGGATTTAATATGGACCAATGTAAAAAATAGATGATTTATTTGGTGACTTAATGTTAAATGTTTGCTTCCATGTTTTTTTTAGTCCAGTTCCCTAAAGCCGTGGAGGATCAATCCTACATCAACCACATCAGCCACAACAATTCCGTCTACAGTGATGATCCTTCTGCAATCACTGTGTGAAATCAGGGATCTGAATCTATCTCTGGAATCAGTATGAGCACTGGTGGACCTCAAAGACCCAGGACTGGTACCGGTTGACATTGTGGACCCAGAACCCACCGGTCAACCTTGGGAACCCAGAACAAGCACTGATTAATGAAAAAATCTGATTGACATCTGTAACCCAGGACCAAAACTGGCTAACCAGCTATTCATTGGTTAACATAATTGTCATTAGGTTTTATAATACAGTATTAGTTAAAATCTCTGACTTTCTTGGGAAGCTCACCAAATACCTAAACCTGACTTTTAGCTGTTGGTTCAATCATCTCCAGTGTCACTTGCTTAGAGTTTCTGACAGGGTGTGTATGAGACCTGTGTGAAACAGACACCATCAGGCATCAAGAAGTTTCTCAGATAATGTCAGCACTATAAATATAAGGGGTGTTTTGCAAGTTTCCAAGTCCGCGCTCCATTGTCCTGTGCCATATCTTGTGCCATGATCTATGGCCCATAGGTATGTGTGCATGTGCCTGTGTGTGCGTTGGCACACACACATACATGGCTGTATGTGTGTGGGTAGGCTTTACATTTGCAGTCCCTAAAAGACACAGGCATTAAATGAATATTAGCATGGTATGTGAAAATCTCCAAAAATATAACACAGAGCACTTGTATTTATTTTTTTAAATCCCTTCATCACTGGACTTAGTGGTTATGTCAAGAGAAGCATTGAAAATATGCATAATGTAGTTAAAAACCTGGGTTTCTGACTTTTGTTGGGGTTGAGAGGATTAAAAAGAACCTAAAGAAGATAGAAAGATTTTTGATTTTTAAAAGCATGTTTATTCACAAAAAAGAAATACAAAATAATCACACTTATTGAATCATTTTTGATATTTTAAAACTGTATAATTTTAAAGGATACATTCAGTGATAAGTTCCTAGAATGGATTCAGATCTTTTAAACTTGTGGATCTCCATGTTCTCATCTGTGTAGAACACTGAATGCTCTGTTCCTCACTTAAGGTTTGGTTGATAAAATAAGTCTGGAATGTCAGAGCAGATATCAGAACCCATCCAACATGTCAGGGTCGTTCTGCATCGTCTTTAGGAGGAAGACTCCATAAAGTTCTGATCCCAGTTTAGACTCTTTGTGTTTCATCACAAACAGTTCCAAGCAGACGTCTGATCTTCATTTTCCTGAGAGATGGAGATGTTCGATCTGACCCAGATCACTGCTGCTGTGGTCTGGCTGCTGTCGCTTGGCTATTGCGAGTGGTCCTGGTCGTCCAGGGGAAATTCCACATGGTGGAGTGGTGGCGTCTCCGCATTAACACCTCCCTGGGGCGGTTGAGAGTATAAGCCACTTCATACATGTTATAACTGTAATATATGGTCTTTGTCACCACTACCACCACCAGCAGAACCACAATCAGCACTGCGTACTCGTAGATGAAAAGGATGATGATGAGCATAAGGAGGCATTTCACCCACAACGCAATCACCCTGACCAAACTCTTCGTCATGATTTCCACAAAGGTGTAGACGTCCATTTTTTTTCTGGGTTGCTCTCTGATGTTCCGACAGTGTTTGTGTCTGTAGGGTTAAAGAAAGTAAGATGTTATTTTTAATTAGTTCCTGATGTTATCTTTAATTCTGTTTCTTTGATGTTATCAATATGTCTGTGATATTACCTTTAATCAGTCCTTGGTGTTACTACATCCCGCTTCAAAGCGGTGATGTATTGCAATTGTCAGTGTTCGTCCATCCGTCTATCCGTTCGTTCATCCACCAAATATCTTCACAACCGTTGCAGATAGAAAACATATTACAAAGCATATTACTTGGCCAGCAAAGGGGATGAAAATGATTGACCTTGAGAAAACTAGGTCAAGGTCAAATTTCAAGACGCTCTGAGGGATCCAATGAGGCAGTCCCAGAAAAAGTCCACCATCACAGCCTGGATTCGTGCCAGCAACGTTGGTGGGGGTTCAACACAAGACAGCCGGAGCCACAAAATTGATTCAACAAAATTATTTATAATAAAAATTCGAGCTCTACAAGACAGTTTTGATAAAATCCATTTCCAGTTTTTTGGCTTCCTTTCCACTTTCTCCAAAACATTTTCCCAGTTCTTTTTCACAACAGTCTGGCCTCCCAGATAAACGCCAAGGTATTTTAACCCATTTCTTTTTCATTGGAGTCTGAGAGCCTGATCTCCTCCAGCCCACCTTTCACCATAAGTGCCTCTTTGCCCAGTTGACTTGATTAATTAAAAATTGATTAATATAATTAATTAATACTTGTTAATTTTTAATTAAGCTGGACTTGTTAGCTGGCAGGGGGCGTGAATGCGATGAGGTCACGTGTGTGCAAACCTGCGTATTCCGATTGGCTGAGCCATGGCAACCAGAGCCCATAGCAACGGACCAGGAAGTAGTTACAACTCAACGCAGTAGCTATTTTCGCTGAAGAGACAACTAGTTCAACTAGTTGTGAAGCCTTATTTTAAAATAATAGTGACTAATAATGAAGAGGTTGACAAACACAAACCCTACAATGGAGGATACAAAGCTACAAAGTCATCCCAAACGTATTTTTATCAACGACGTCGACAGGTATTCGTCCAGACACATCGCTAAGGTAAGTAAATGAACAGCCGGGTGACGTCACGTTACTGTCGATAGTTTTCTCTTTACATTACTGTGACAGTTTTTATCGACGTGTGGTGCCGGAGGATGGACCGACCAGGGCGAAGCAGAGCAGCCGTCCTCCCCTCCACGAGAACCCGCTTTTCACGTAGTGGGAACTTTACCGGCGTCCGCCAGCGGTGATGAAGAAAGCTTCCTGTTTGAACAATACCTGGTGAGTCATGTCATCACCAGCAACCAGTGATGATGAGAGAAAAACAAAACAAAACTGGAGTAACTGTCAGATCCATATATATGATCTATATTCTTTTTGTAGTCACCAACTCGAGATGAGCTGTGGAAGCAGCTGCTGGAGTGTGATGTTGTGCTGTACAACATTTCAGAAAATTCTACACAACATCAGATTGAAGAAGCAAAGTGGGCAATCACAGGTAAGACTGAGCACTCGATGGATTTACACATCTAATCTGATTATTGTTGCCTTCGTTATCTTAATACCTTCTTCCTTCTCCTGCCATCAAGCCCTTCATGCAGAGATGGAAAACTTCAAGTCATGCAAAATGTTCATCCTCATCTCGACTGTGATGACATGGGCCATGACCAAGCCACAAAATCCGGTTCGGCTGTAGGAAAAAAGGTCTCCATCAACTATCAAGTCGTTTGACCAAAGCAACCGACATTATCGTATTTTTTTTATTTCCAGGATGAAGCAGACGTTCTGATAAGCGAGGAGGACTTCAGAAGACGAAGGCCACATCCCAGCTTCAAAAGCCACAATAATCTAGAGAAACTTGTGCTTAAATTGGGTGTAGGTATTTCTCATAATTATCGTTATCAAACTGTGCATGGGAGAAATGTTTTAAAAAATACACAGAATGAGAAAATACATGCAAATCTTATGGATTCTATTCGGTCTAACAATCTTACAGAAAAAATCCAAACTTAGCAGCTATGTTGTTGCTTGTGGTCTTCAGTATGGAAAAGGAGAAAACCTCTTTCACTACTTTTTCAAGGTAGATGATGATTTGATGACTGAACACAGTATTCTGTGTGTGTGTGTGTGTCTTGTATATTCATGTATATAATAGTTTTATTGTTATTTTTCAACAGATGTCTTGGTTGATGCAGTTTCCAGAAGTTCCTCTGTTTGGACAAGGCACAAATTTCATTCCTATGATTCATGTATATGACCTTGGAAGGTGGGTTTTTATTTATTCTGCTTTATAAATATACTGTCATTTGTTTGTGAGATCATGTCTAGTTGACTGTGTTGTTTTTTCAGAGTGCTCCAAAATATCATTAATGTCAAGCCAAAGATAAAGTACATACTTGCTGTTGATGACTCCAACAACACTTTAGAGGACATTGTAAAGGTAACCATATCATGTGACTGAAGACTGATTTGAATCCAGATGGGAGCTTCTTTTGTACATTTCTCTCAGTGAACTTTTAAAAAACTGGTATGTGAAGTTTCTGCAATGGGATGCAAACATAACTATCCTCATTCTCTGTCTCTCAAACCTTCAGATGATAAGCGACATGCTGGGGCCAGGAAAAATTACGAAACTACCCCAGCAGGAAGCCAGTGTCACAGAAGCTTTTAAGGTAGGGTGTGCTATATTTTCTCATATTAAAATATTTAGAAAACAAAAATGTTCAATCTAAATTACTCTTATGTGGTCTTTCAGCCAGAAGAACTGGAGTACCTGAGTGTCAACCTCTCCCTGGATGCTTTTATCATAAAAGACGCCTTCAGTTTTTCCTGGACGTCCGAGGCAGGGATGGTCGAAAACATGGAGAGAATTATAGATGAATACAAAGACGCCAGGCAGCTATTGGTGAGTGTTCCTTCAAATAAAGACATTTTTTAAAATTCTGTATTAAATTTGGTGCAATTCACCTCATTTAGATAGAGATTTCTGTAATTCTGGTTAAAGAAGCTTTTTCCATCCCAGGTAAAGATCCTTATTTCATTTTTTCCAATTCCTTAGCCCATTAGAATCTTCCTGGTTGGACCTCCAGCAGTGGGTAAAACCACAGTTGCACAGAGGCTCTGCAGTCATTACAAGATTCACCACATCAAGATCAGAGAGGTCATCGAGGAAAAAGTCAGGCAGCTGGTCAGTTGAATCCAACTATTGGATTTTAGTTGTCTTGCTAAGACCAACAGAAATATGCCGCCCCCTTGTGGAAACAATTTACGTCCCTTGTTTCTTTCCATTTTCTACAGAATGAGATAGCGAGTGGATCTCAGCTGGAACATGTCAGTGCTGAGGAAGTGTCTGCTGCTAGTAAACAACTGGAAAACCTCAACAAAGTCATGGAACTGAAAGCTGGTATGTAAAGGAACCACAGACATACATCCACAAAGCTCTCTGCTTCTCTATTCAAATGTGATCTAGTGATTTATTTAATTCTGTGAATGAGTTGATGTTTCACAAAAGTCCTCATTTCACATTTAAACATCCATGTCGGTCCAGTAGGTCAACTGGACGATCATCTACTTGCTGACATTTTGCGTGAAAAGCTGAATTCAAAGCCTTGCAGTAACCAAGGATTCGTCCTCGATGGCTTCCCTGAGACCTATCAGCAAGCAAAGCTGATTTTCTCTGGTAAGTTCGATTTCAATGTCTTCATAGTTTTGTTGATTACACTGATGTCATCTTTTTGTTATACAGATGAGGACACAGAAAGGCAGGATTTCATCTTTAAAAAACCTGAATACAACAAGAAGATCACTCCAGGTTACTCCTTGGGCAATTTACAACACGTGTAAAACTTCACACCTTTAATACTTCACAGCATTCTGCTCTAAGTATTTTCTTATTGTTCCTGGTTTACGTTTTGCAGAGCACGTTTTTGCACTGAATGCAATAGACGATTTTCTAGCAAAGAGAGCTCAGGGACTCCCACAGAGCAAGGCGGAGAACATGCGCTACACCCAGGAGGAATTTATCCCTCGCCTGACGAGATACAGACAACTCAACTCTGCAGCAGAAACTTTGCTGGACTACTTTGATGAGCTGGAGATTCATCCAGAGCATATCGGTACTCTAATTGGTCCATATCGGGCCAGAACACGATTCAATCAGACACAAAACACAAAAAATCCAAACCACAATCAAAAATAACAACAATCAAAATGATGTCCTGCATGTTTAAATGATTACACTTGTGCAATCATGGCTTCTGGTTTCATAGTAACACGTAATATGTATGACTCATATTATTACTTACAAGTCTTTTTCCCAAAGGTGAATATTTATCAAAGATCTTCACCATGAAATGACAAAAAAAATTCTCATTTAAAAAAAAACAATGCTATGACTTATTCCTCTCCAGAGGTCACTACCGACGATTCAGAGTATACAGATGTCATGAAGAAAATCACTGAGACAGTGGGGATTCCCAAGAACTATGGCCTGAGACCAGAGGAGCAGGAGGAGGAAGACAGAAAGGAAAAAGAAAGGAGGAAGCAGAAACTGGCTGCAGAGGCTGCTGAGAAGAAACACAGGAAAGAAGCTGCTCTTGCTGAGATGGTCTCTCAGTACGAGGAGTGGGTGAGTTGAGAGCAGAGGTCACAAAAAAAAAAACATGTCAAAAATGCATGTACAGTTTTGTCATTTCAATTATTTCACCACTTACTAGCAGAAGAATTTGTCTGAGCTGAAGATACAGGAGCGTGAGCTGCTCGAGGCTCGCTCGCTTCCTTTGAGGAACTACCTGATGACGTATGTGATGCCAACACTCACTCAGGCTTTATCGGACTGCTGCAAGATCAAACCAGAGGATCCCGTCAACTTTGTGGTATTTAAACCCAAGACCTCTTTAAAGAACATATGTTCCTTTGACCTATTTGAACTAATGCAGTCGTTTGGTTCTATCTTTGCAGGCTGAATATCTACTGAGGAACAACCAAGAGTCAGCCTGATGAGGAAAGGTCACCACACATTATTATGCTCCGCTTATCTAACTAAAGTGACTGTGAAATTATCTGTGTTACACATTAAAAATAAATATGAATGCAGTTTATTACAACATGCCTTTTGTTGTCATGCATCACTTCAAAACTTATAGATCACGCATGTAAATAAGTCATGGGTCAAGGTCCTTATTTTTGGTTTTAGTCATTTCAGTAATGAATCAGGTTTATTTATTGGGTTTATATATCTAATGGGTTTTATAATAATGTAATCTACCAACACACAAAATGCTTTATTAATCCTATAGAAGCTCATAAGCTTAAGCAATTTATAATTGTCATTCTTCATTTTCATTCAACTATACAGTAGATGCAATCTTTGATGATTACAGTGATCTATCAGACTGTAACTGTAAGTGTTGACAGATTGGTGGTTGCCCAGAAGGCCTGCATCCTTTTTAGCAAGGTCAGAGGTCAAACGTTCCATCGGATTGTCTACTTGCATATTAATGAGGTAAAAAGATGCACATGACGAGTGACTGATAAATAACTTACCGATTCTAAACACAACACTCTCAGTAAGCACATACTTCTCCTGCTGTGCTTGATTGGCACATACTGGTCCAAACTGGTTTCCACTCATTACAGACCCGTCCTTTGGGTCTGTGACTCAGCTCCCACCGGTTTGAAAAGTCAGCTCTTCCTGGAAGAAGCGTGACAACTCTGGTTTTAATCCAGCATCACATAAACACAACAATCTTTGCCAGAGGGTCCTTTTCTTGGAGGCGTGACAGCATCACAATTTATTAAAAAAAACAAAAAGATTTGCTCCATTCCCATTCCCTTTCATTGCACGTTGCATGAAAAATTTAACTTATTACGGAATGCAAAGTGTACTGTTTGAACACCAGGGGGCGCAGGGATCTTTACAAACTCAAGAGTGTGCAGAGGAGAGCCACGGATTCTATTGTTAGAGACAACAGAGGTCTGGTTTTAGACAACCACTGAAATTTCAAGAGTCTTCTTTCTCACTAAGTGCTTTCACTGAATTAGTCTGGCTGTGAAGACGTCCTTTGTTCTGATGGTCTAAATGCTAGAAAATTATGTGTTGCCTGACTTGTTGAGGATATTTAAATCAGTCTGGAGTTTGAGAAACTGCCCAACAGCTAATTAGAAGCTGTCTGCAGGCTTCCTCATATGGAGAAGAAATCATAAAAGAAACACACAGTTGCTTTATGTTTCATTTCTAACCACAAGAAATGGCATGAAAAGTATTTTCCAGGTTATTAAAGCTGCAAAATTATTATAATTGTCCCTGTAGCTGTGGGTCTGATGCATCTATATAACATCTGTATAACACATAAGATTCCTGGCTTTAAATTATGTGGCTGTATCTTTCTGTTTGAAGAGTCCTGATGATCTTATGCTCTCAGTTGGTGCTTTAGGATATTCTTAAATGCATTGTGATGTTTGTGGGCAAACCTTGAAGACACAGCAAGAAAATGCAAGTTCTAAATTCCAAGACCATCTTCCTGGGAGGCAGTAGTCCCACCCACCTACCCTGGACTCATTGCAGTTTTCTCACGAGGTGTTGTCTCAAATTAGGATTCAAGTTTTTTTACTTTGCATTTGGTTCATTTTTAAAACAATTCCTGAAACACTAAAGAAGAGAAACATGGATGATAAGTCTTGAAATTTGCGAGAGGCCAATTAGCCAATCGCTCCAATTAGCAAGCCCAAACCGCTGGCAGTGACAGTGCGAGAGGTTCTGGCAGAGGGAGTCGGGACAGACCTAACCCTGCAGGGAGTAAGTCCAGCTCTGTCAGTGACACTCAGTTCCATATTTATGGGGGGAAAGTGCAAAATGTCCTGCCAAACACCCGCTGTTACTATAATTCTTGTCGAAGATGTGTGGGTGTGTTGTTAAATCTTTTACTGGAACCCAAAGTCAGCCAGCCCCTTTCTCATTCACTCAATTGGTTGTATTCGACATTACACGGGATTAGAACAAACATCTCCACCAGTAGAAGCTCCAGTGTGGGCAGTCTATATTTTAATGATTGTTTTATTTTGTTTTTTTACATTCCTCATACTCTGCTATAATATCAACAAAAGCTTCTAATGCTTTTCTGTGATCTATTGGTGCCAATCTTGACTGTTCTGTCCAGCCTGAAATCATTTCACATGTTATTTTTGTTGCCTTTCACGTGCCAGTCAGTGCGGCCCACGTTTAACATGTGTTATTTTAGCTGTGTGTTACAGGTGGAAAACAATCCAGGTGACATTTGAAAAGAGGACAAGTGGAACTGGTGTATGGGTCAGACAAACATTTGGGACTCCTGTAGCAGTTTTTGATGCAATTATTGGTGATTAGTCTTGACCTCGCTGTCATAAAGAATTGGAGAAAATTTGTGAGAATAATTGAACCTCGAATTTAACCTAAAAATGTGATGTTTTTACAGCTATTGCTTTTGATTAATTGACTGGAATTTACACAGAATATGAAGCCAATACCTTGTTGGTTTTTCTGTTACAGTTAATACATACAGTATACTGTATGCTTTGAGCATGGATTACCTCCTAATGTTGAATTTATGTTGAATAACCCACAGTCCATCCTCATCCTACAACAAATGACAGAATAATGGACAAAGAGATCCTCTTTTCACAATTTGAGCCTTGAGTTAAAAATTACCCATGATGCTAAATGGTCTGCACGTAGCTGATGTGTGTGTGTGTGTGTGTGTGTGTGTGTGTGTGTGTGTGTGTGTGTGTGTGTGTGTGTGTGTGTGTGTGTGTGTGTGTGTGTGTGTGTGTGTGTGTGTGTGTGTGTGTGTGTGTGTGTGTGTGTGGTGGTCTCATGTTATTTTATCTGCTAGACTTCTAGTCACAATAACCTTCCCCACCCTTGCGGTGGTCGCATGATGGAAATAGCATCAAACACCCCGGTGGTGGTCAACCTGACATCTGCTGGTGGTTGAAAATACTTGAAGAGGACCACACACACACACACACACACACACACACACACACACACACACACACACACACACACACACACACACACATCATGTCATGAATGTATGTGAACATTGGAGGTGTAGTGAACCATCTCACCATTTTTCATTGTGATACGACCCCACGCGTCGGTCATATTGACCTACTCACACCAGGGCATAGGTCACATGTTTTTGCGTTCACACATTTTACATTTTACCAAGCTGTGTTTGCTTTTGTTGGACGATAGTGTGTGTGTTAGTGTGCTGACTGGTGTGTGTGTGTGTCCACAGGGTTCACCTTCGTTTGTTTCAAACATTTCCAGGGTCAACATGTCGCTGGTTAAGATGTGGTTTCACTCATTTCCCAAATGTCGTTGTCCACAGTGACACAGATTAAAGGCCTGCAACCAGGATACAATAATAATTACAGTGGTGGGTTGTAAACAGCCTACTGGGGATGTCATGCTGCATAAAGAGTTGTCTGTAAATAAGCTTCAAAATTTGTCTGAGAGGTCTCGAGACATATTTTGTGGTCTGAGAGGGAAGCTGTGTGACAATTCCTTCCACTAATGTTATACAGGTAGTCCTCAACATAAGAACATAATTGGTTCTGAGAGGTTCAAAAGCTGAATTGTTTGTAAGCCTAACAATTTATTAACTTTCAATCTATAATTGCCATTTGAGGTCATTTAAATCCCATCACTACTCTAAATATGAAAGTACTATTCCCTAAAACTGTCCAGAAACAAATGCAGTACATAAAAACAACACATAATGAATAAAATACTGTAGTCCTCAAATGTAACTTTAACATCTCTACCTCTGCTGAATTAATTTTACTCATTTATCGTGAATGACGCGCTGATTCACTTCCTGGTCATCAAAAGTCAGACACGCCCCTTTAGGTGTGATTATTCTGTTTCATTTCCGTTTTATTTTTATTTTATTTGATGTTAACCAATACAGTGGTTAGCATCAAAATAGCAATCAAATAACATTAGCGTCATTTAGGTTCCTACATTAATTATCTCCAACAGAGGGACAACCTGACAACATAAAATCAGAAAAACATAAAATAAAAAAAAAACACGGAAAAATAACAATTAAGTGTACGTCATTTCACAGCCGGAGTCAGCTACTGATGTTTACAATTTACTGTACAGTACATTAGCATGTAGCATGTAGCATGTAACTTACCTTTAGGGTAAAGGAAGGGGAGGAGGGAGGGGTTGTCATCAGAGAGATGGTCACCACTAACACTATCGTCACTAGTTTTTACTTTATTATCCATGATAAACAGTAAAGTATCCAAAGTAGGAAGCCTGACGCTCTGAGATGCTCACAGAGACAACAACAAACAACAACAGCAGCTCCCACACTCGTCTCGTGGGAGACGAGTGTGGGAGCTGCGTGAACGCAGCGGTGCTGCCCCCCGCAGAGGTTGTGGCAGAAAGCGGAACTGCAGGACAAGAGTCGGATATGGCGGAACGCGTTTGTACACATCTCTCACAGTTCATAAGTCAAATTTTCGTCACTTGAGGACTACCTGTAAGATTCTGACTGTGTCAGATCATGAAGGAGCAAGAAGGGAAAGGATAGTTCTGCTTTATTGATGTAGATCCATGTTCTCCTCATGTCTGCATGGGTTCTCCCCAGTTTCTCCGGCTTCCTCCTACCTTCACAACCATACAGCTTAGGTGAATTAGTCCAAGTTGTTCGTAGGTGCGAGTGTGAGCTTGCATGGTTGTCTGTGTGTCTTGTCTTTCTTATCCAGGGTGCACCCTATCTCTCTCCCATAGCTGGCTGGGATAGGATACAGCAGACCCATGACCCACAGCTGATTGCGATCATCTTGTCTACAAGAAGATGGATTGATGAAGACACAATTCTTTTTGAACATCAATCCAAAAAACGTTTCCTTACTGCCCAGATTCAGACTAAAAAAAACAACAACATTTATAAACATAGACAGTTCTCAGAGAGCGTAATCCTCTGCACACACATCCCTATCCCTACCTAGATGATGATCTGGATCACCACCAACAGTTCATGGAATGTGACTTGGATCATATCCCACATCTCTAAAAGGTTTCATCAAATCCATCCACATATTTAATATCCCCTCAGTGGAGTTTATAAGAATGTGAGCCATGAGTGGTTTTTAAAAATGTGTAGAATCATTACATACCACAGATTTTATCTCCCTACAGCTGGACCTGAGCTCCTTCTGGTTATCCTTAGGAGGCTGGTTGTAGCTACTATGTATATTTGGTCTGTAACTGAAATATCAGCCAAGTAAGGCAAGATTTAGAGGGGAAAGTTGTGCATGATGGAAGTAAAATTAACATACAAAAAAAAAAAGATATTATGGATCCAATGTTGTTTCTGGATCTCCTTTTTTCTTTTCCATCAAGTTTCATGAAAACCTGCCAAGTGGTTTGTGTGTAATTGATAAAAATGCTGACAACAGCTTTAAAAGAGAAAAAAAAAATCCTGAATCCAGCACATAACCTGGACCAACTCTCTCTGTAGAAACATGTAAGATCTACAAGGTAAAACTACCATCATGGAGAACTGTTTCCTCCAGCACTTTGGTGTTTGGTTGAAGGCATATTTTGTAATATAAACAGAAAGAAATAATAAAGAAGAAAAACTCAATAAAACATCCGTTCTTTCTAGTATATCTTCACAAACAACACAGAACACATCACCCTCTTAAAAGTCAGTGTTCCATTTCAACTTCTCTGAAGGGGTTCTGCTGCGTCGGTGGCGTTCTCCGCATCTAGATCAGATCATCTTTGTCGATGAACAGATGAGAGGCTCGTCGGGAATGTACAGGAAACTCATACCAGGTGATGAAATGAGCATGTGCTCGCCTGCTGCTCGATCCGGCAGCTGTTTGTGTTTATGTCAGTTTGTCGGCATGAGTGACTTTTGCACAACATGTTTGTGATTTTTGGTTGTTTACGGTACAAGTGCAAGAGGACGTTGTCGAACCTCTGTTCACCTCACGCACCAGCAACTTAAAATGCAATACATTTATGCAAATGTGATAAAAGCTTAGACATCAGAGGAGATGTTTTTAGACATATGTACCTTATTTTGTTTCAACCTGTATTTTGATTTGACTTAGGTACTTGAACACCTTGCAGTGACCCGGAATGCAGCAGAAAAACCTTAAAACTTATGGGTCGTTCTTTAGATTATGAATTAGTGAGTGTTATGTAACCTACTTCTGACACGACACAAGTGACACGACTAATTTATCTAGTCTTCTTTCCTGGGTAGAGGAGCCTCTCAGTGGGTCAGACAGAGTCCAGGAGCGTCGGCCAACATCTCATTTAATCCTCTTGGATCTTCGGTCAGAGCAAAGGAAATGTCAGCACTTCTACTTGTGACCTCTCAGCAGGCTCCAGGGTAAACAGACCCTCTCAATCAATCGGAGCAACAAATATCTGTTTTGTCTCCAGACGTTAATGGGAGCCAGATCTGCTGAGGCCTCGCCTGATAGGTGTTTGTGGGAGGGATGTCAGGACAGCAAGAAAAGTCTGTTAGAATATGAAGAAGGATAATGTGAATTGCACGCACACAAAAGAAGAGCGTGGGCTGAAATTTGTCTTTTTAGTGCAGGAGACTGTCACTGTGAGGAATGAATGAGTCTTCTGGATGTCAACACTTGGAGCTCTTACATGAGTGTGTACCACCATGTGGGTGGATGATTACACATGCATGCATGTTTGCTTTTTCATGCGATGACATCCTAAACATCCCATAATTACCTATGATTGCTTTAGGGATACCCCAACTCCTACAAGCAAAAGAACATTTTAGGCCTCAGTCCCATTTACAGCTTGACCATAATATGTTCCCCATAGAGATGATCGTCTGAGTTGGATTTGTTTGTGTAAAATGTTCAAATTCAAGTCACTTTTTGCATCTTTATTACTATTTATTCATTTCTGGGTGTCCTACCATTTTTATTCACATCTCATGATAGTTTATTGGAGAAAAAAAGGTTTCAGTTTAAATCCCATTTCCTGTCTTTTTCTCCCCAGATATATCCAAATGAAACCCAGAAAACTAGAGCATATCTCACTGCTAATGTTTATGCATAGTGTGTGTAGGAAGTATGGAAAAACACAGATGGACAGAGACCAGTTGCATAACGCAGAGAAGAGGCTACTTAAATTAGTATCCATCCTCTGGAAGAGCCGCTGGGAAGAATCAACACGGCGCCGCTTCCCCCTGAAATAAAGCAGAGAGGTGGAAGCTGCAGAGAGCAAAAGGTCTGAAAGCAGCAGTTTCCATTCAGAACAGCTGCTCTCTTGTTATTCTAAACACAGGGAGGGAATTGAGGAGAGGATTTTATACTGTTGCTCCTCCCAAAAGGTACCGAGTGGGGGTTAACCGAGGGCCTGACCGTTTTTCAGCACAGTCTAGAACATTTAAAGATATATATTGACCTTATAAGATATATTTGACCTTGGTTCAAGTTTTAAGTTTGAATGATATATGATCTAAAAATGTCAGGGCGTCCATATTTCGATCCCTGCAACAGTGGGTTCGATGCATGGTGAAAGCTTCCAGTTCATCACAGACCTGAGACACGACACAAAATACCTCATTGTGTTCACACCTATGAGCAATTCAGAGTCACCAATTCACCTGTGTTGCATATGTTGGGCTGCATGAGGGAGCGTGAGTGAGAATACTAACAAGAAGCCGTAGATCTGGATGGCAACCCACAATCCATACCGCCGCGTCACTGTGTCGCCCCAACTTATCGTGTTGCACATCACAAAGTGTGTGATTTCTGTTCATTGGCAGAACAAAACCTTCTCTGGGCTTCAACTTGTCCAGCCCTTTAGACAGAAATTGATGGTTGAAGTTCTAACAGCAGCTGGGTTAGGTTTACTGCACCTGACCTGCTCCTCCGTTTAGGACCTGAAGACATTATTGGTGTTCATTTTTCATTAATGAACTCTGTGGTGTTTATATAATGTTATTTCACATTATAATCAGACAGTGCACACCTCCACCAATGTCAATCTAACATAATAATCACATATCACATAGATCAAAGTTTAACTATATGATTATAAAATACTACAATAATAAACACCAGGATTAGTACAATTATACTTTTGTATTTTGCAAAAAACAGACTTTCTGGAATTATTTTTGAGTTTACCAAATGTCTTAGTGGAATTTGTGAAAAAGTTAGTGAATCATTATAAGGTGACCTTATTATTGTCTACCACACATCATCTGGCTCCTAGAAGTCTTTTCTTTTTTATTATTTCCACAAACTCCTGATGGAAATATCTGGCAGCTTTGCAAACATACGCTCAGCTGCTTTCAGCGGTTGGTCACTAATAATGATGTATGGTTTTAAATGTCGATTAGCGCCCACTTGCACAATAAACTCTAGCAGCTCTCGGTGTTGCCTCATTGTTTTGGAGAAAAACTTGTGTTTTTGAGTTATTGACGTGTTGCTCCATTTATTATCTGTGGTGACACTGAATGCGCCGACAGGTCTGGGAAACAGGATCAAACCCAATGGACCAACCGAAACATTTTTATGGTTGAGTTATGGATTGAGATGGCGATATGCAATTCTATTGTTTGTACTTGCATAACTGTGGAACTTGTAAATTGCTGCCAAACTGTTTTTTGTCAGCTCATTAATCCATGCCAGAGCTTGCGGTGTCTGAAGTGTATTTTGTGACTGAGATGAAGATGGCAAAGCAAAAAAGAAATATGTTTCTATTGCAATAGTCAAACGACTTGTTTTTAATGTTGAGAAACCGTCAGGGCTTGGCCTCTCGGTTACCACAGCTGTCCACCATGTGGGGGACCGTGGAGGAGAGTTCAGGCTCTTTTACCCTACAAGAAAAACAATAATATAAATCCCACCGACCCACAAGACAACCACCATGCTGCTGCTAAATTGCACTGATGATATCCAGGCTCCAGAGTTTAGCTTTGTTACTTTCAGATTGATTATTTGGGAAAAAACGGAGGTGAAAGAATGCTGTAAACAAAACATCTTTGGGAATCTGATCCATATTTGGGCTTATTTGTTGAAATGTCCCGTTGCTGGAAACAATACACAAAAAGTAAACTGTGTTAATTCAACAGTGTCTAAAGTTCTGATATCTTTCTGAGTAGAATTGAGACATTTCTGGCTCCACGTGTTTTTCAACTTTCTTTCATGTGTTCTTCTAAGGCGCTGCTCATAATGGCTCTCTGGGACAAAACATTTTATTAGAATTAGCTTCAATTTTAAAAAAAAAAGCATTTAAAAATGGAACCGGTTCACATGAGAGGTTCTGGTGCCAATGTGGGACAAGCTGGATCCATGTGCCAGAATAAAGTGAAGGAAACCAAATCAGCCAATGTTCTCCAGATGGTGGCTGCAAATTCATCTTCATCATTGGGAAGAAGATTCTCTTCAAACATGTGGTTCAAATAATAAAAGAGACATTTCTGTCCTCCTCTGCAATGCAAATAAATGTAGAGTGGATATATATAATATCTTTTGATTTAGTCTGTGTAGCGACTCCATGAGGTCAAACAGGGTTTTATTTCAGGGAGACAAAGGAAGTGAACATATCTGGGTTGAATAAATCCTGTCTTGGAAATTTTGGAGGGCTCTTAAACACGAAAATATTGAATGAAATCCAAGCTATAAAAAAAGCTGTAAATGCATCACCTCAACAACCATAAATAATAAGTGTGGAGCTTGATGTGGGAGGGGATCAGTCTAGCATATCACGTACAAGGTCAAGTACACCTAAGACTCTTCAATGCAGATCTGAAACAGTGGACAGAACCATCCTCAATCCCACTAGCTCCATTTCTAATGGTAAAATAGACAAACAGCTGGCCTCAGCAATTAGTTCATCCAGCCACGTAGGATGTTTAACCAACTTAATCATCTAAATCTCTGCAAGAAATGGATAAAGTATATTTCCAAAAATGCACTTAAGAAAATAAATTTATCCGATGTGTTAATTTAATACATCTGTTTTGCTTTAAATGACGAAACAACTCGCAAAATTTCTGACAAAGACAAGGAACACGGTGTTCCCAAACAGCTCGATGTGACTTCAGAGACGCTCTCCGTCACATAGCGACCCCCCCCCGCCCCCCCACGTCCCCGAACAAAAATAGGGTTTGAGAAAAAATAACTCAAGGGCTTCATAAGTTCTATCTGAGCCATTTTTCCAGTGTCTTCAAGCACAATGAGGTAAGGGTGACGCCTGTGCACCTGTGCACTCAGCTCTCATAGGTGGAACTATCCTGCATTGCACTTCCTGTTGTCTTATTTTGGCATTTCACATTAATACAAATACAAATACTTTCCTATCTTCTGCACATATTTATCACTGACCACTCTTTCTGTCTCTCTATATTTCTTTCTTTCTTCTCTCTCTCACACACTCTCACAGACTCACACAAACACACACACACACACACACACACACACACACACACACACACACACACACACACACACACACACACACACACACACTCGTGCAGAGTAAGGGTTACCTGAGCCAGAGGGAAAGGCGAAGTGTGTTTTTACAGCTGTCTGAGTAATGAGCTCTTTGTGGACTTGTGAAATCAACTGTTAGCTAACATGTAATTACATATATATACAGTATTATTCTAAATGGCTCTAACTTGTCTGCAAGACCTTTTTGAATATTAAATTTTTAAACCTATCCTTCTAAAAGGCCAGAAGGAAAAAAAAAAGATTTAATATAATGTTTTAAACACCGCAAGGTGAAGAGTTCATTTACCTGTGTTTTAATTAAAATGCAAGCAGTCAGTGACTTTTAGTATAAGCATGCCAAACTAAAGGTGTTATTGTGGGAAGGAGACGTTATGAGACCAGGGAGGAAAAGACTTTGAAAGGATGTTGACATTGTTTGCTTTATGTTTAAACCCTCTTAATAAATCTGATAATAACTGGTCTCATAGCTAAAAGGCTTTAGAGCCACGCTAACAGTTCTGTGAGGCCATATTGGAACACAACGGTGTTTCTTGCTAAATGCTAACAACATGCTCACAACGGTAAAATAAAAATGGGGAGACAAGTAGAATTTCAGGTGCTCCTGACCAGATCGATTCCAAAACTGTAGGGATTCTGGTCTGCATTGACTTCCTAGTTTCATATCAGCGTCTTTGCTGCGTCATCAGAAACACCTCGGCTCTGTGGGGTTAATTCTGCAACGAACCACGACGACATCGCAGCTACTCAATCCAATTCACAGCCAATCGACTCTTAAAGTGTTTAAGTCGAAGACGGAGGGAGGTGTTCCTCATTATGACCTGCAGAACAAACGAATGACGGGGAACTCACCAAATCTGAGCTTTCAGTCTGTTGTAAAGCCCACAAGGTGTGAACATTACACATACATTAATATGTGAAATACATTCTGCGTGTGAAAGTCGGGTCTGGCTGAGGTTCCACAGAGCACATCTGGTTCCAGGGGTTTATTCTGGCCTGGTGTTTTTCATCACAGCTATAGCACATCATGTCCTCCTCTCACACTCCTTCTTTCACTTCCTTTAACACAGTGAGGAGCTAATCTTTTTCTATCTGCCCACATCCAGGATTGGATATCACCGCCGCTGTAGATTCACAAAATTAAACAGCCATTATGTTTCCAATCCAGATGAATAATCCCAATCTGAATTGAGCCTGTGTTTAAAAACACGTGTGAGTCATTTCTGAGTCTGGGTTGAGAAAAACAAGAACGGCACTGAAGAGTTACGATGTGAATCTAAGGGAAAGCAGGGGAGAAACACGAGGTCCTGCTTCCTTCTCATTTCTTGGACTTGCGTGCTAAGTGTTGTATAATTTGAAGGAACAGCTGACAAATCTGTGACGACTGAAACACGACAAAACAAACCAGGTTTGAGAATCACCACCATCGTCCTGACGTCTTTGCGGCTGCACGTGATGACATAGCCTTTCCTTGCTAAATGCTTCTCCATTCACGCAGAAACAATCCCGGTGATTTACAGATCCACATGTGGGAATAGTTTGGATTTGCCGCAGGAGGTCTCCGTCCTCACGAGAAGCAGAGGGACGGTGCCGGTCGGAATGAGGGATCTCGAAATGAGATTTAAAGCATGTCTGTTAGAATTAAAGGTCATATTGATGATATATATTTATTTGAGATCCTTCTCGGCAGTATAAACCGGCTTCAGATCAGAAGCAAGACAGATTTTACAACGTCGTTTCAGGTTTCTGAGATGAAAGCGGTGATTTCGAGCTAATGATCCATGCTCATAAGTTACAGCCGCGGGGACTGCAGGAATAAAGGATTTGGATGGATTATAAAAGGAAGTTTTTGTTTGAGATCAAGTTCTTAACACCCCAAAGGACCTATGACTAGCACTGAAAAGAGTGGCCAACGCTGTAACAACATAATTCTGCAGCAGATCAGGCCTGTTTTCCACACATGAGCCTGTTTAGTGAATACTGATGAAACAAACTCACTTTAGAATATTTAGACATTAATCGAGGAGATTTTTTTCAACTCTTATTCCTGGATGGATGTACCCTACACTTGACCTATTTCGGAACAACATAGTTAATCTCCACGATCTAATATCTTCCGTGTCAGTGGCGGCAAACCTCAAAAATTGAATGTTAAGAGAAACCATGTGTTTTGAATTAAGGGCCGCTCCCTTTCCTTCACGAAGCAATAATAATGGTGAAAAACAGCAAAAAGTATGAGAGGATATTGACAAGACTGAGACTGTTGAAAAATTTTTTTATTGAAGTTCGATGCAAGCCAGTCGCATTTCATTACAACATACAGGTTTACAAAAATAGTATGTTTCCCTATTTGTGTGGGGGGTTTTTTTCTCCAGATACATAACATATATGAATATTTATGTGTATATCATATGACCCAAACCATTCTCTGAGACAAGACTCTGTTATCACAACAATACAGTTAAAACGGTGGCAGATGAAACAGGAAATGAAGAGTTTTAATCATCAAAAAATATGATCTGTTTGCATTTTAAGTGACTTTTGTAACCTCTTAAAACTTCAAATGCTAAAGAAATAGTTCCTCATGTACAACAAAATTTTCCAAGACTGAGATGAGAAGACTTCCACCGCTCTCAAATGGGTTTGTTTATGTCGTTTTAGCGGAAGAGCTACCTAGACAGGCTAGTTTGAAAATAGGCTCTAAATCGCAGTATATTGATTCACAATCTTCTTAAATTCAGCACTCTAAGAACTACTTATTGTAGTTTTTACATGTTCATTTTTGTACTGATTATCAAACAACATAAAATGTGCCAATCATTGATCTTTGGAAAGAGTCATACTAGGTGTTTTCCCCTACCTCTGGTTTTCTGCTAAACTAGGCTAATCATCTCCCAATGATTCGATCTTATCATCAAACTCTCAGAAATAAACCAATGTAAACATACAGGAAGTCAGAAAGAGAGCTATCACTTTCTTCCTTTCTTTAGTCAAACAGCAACAACAGAGACCAATGTTTCATGCAATCAAATAAGAGGAAAAGTGGATATGCAGTAATTTTATTGCTTCAATTACGGTTTTGTGGAAGTAAATGAAGCTAAAATGTTCAGAGTACCTGCTCTGAATTTCCAAAAGAGAAGTAAACCAACTTTCCCTTCCTGTCTCATTAAGATCTGCTTTCAGACGACTCCATCCTCAAATGGGCTCAGCCATCCTCAGACGCTCACCTTCCTGCCTTCACCTGCTCCTCCACTCCCACCATTTTCATTGTGGACAATGAACTCCCCTTCAATACTAAATTAAATTGTCTTTAAATGTCTGCCTCTGGGTGCATGGTAAGTTAAAACGTAGTCATACCAGGGCTGATGAAATGAAAATAAAACCAAATTTCAATCATTTTCAAATCCTTTAAGACCTTTATAGAATTAAATACAGTGCAAAAAACTGGGTCACTCTGAATTTCATGCCTGCAGCACATACCAATAGCTGTTTGAGACGAGGTGAAATAGCAGAATATTTTTTTCAATTCTTCTATGATAAACAATTTCTTGTATATCACTGTCAGTGAAGTCCAATGTTGACTCTTGTCCTTGTACCTTATGTGCAGCGATGTGAGCGTTTGAGTGTTTAGAGACCAACATACCCGGTAACAATACAACCAGATGTTTCCAAGCTTTCTACAACTTTATTGTTTTCTTACCAATGTCCCAACTTTCTTGAGGCAATATGCAATTTTTTCATTTACAATACATTCATTAGTTATTGCAATACAAATCATGTTCACTTGAATCAATGGTGGGTTTGTACAACATTTAAACTCTTGTGGTCGTGGTAGTGCATGGGAAAAGACGACTTAACACAACCTTTTCCCAACACACTATATTATGTCTTTCCTTTGTGCTTTTTGGATTCTTTGGGTTTTGTGTCACTCTGTAAATGTAGGAAGGAGATCCATGTGATCTATGAAGGCAGTGTTCTCTGACACGACACCGTGTGAAATTCAACCTTCGACAAGCCAAGTTAGCACAGGGTTCTTTTCTGTCTCAGTTAAGGCTGTGGAGACAGTTTGTTTGATAGGCAGACCTTCTTTGTTCATTTAATGCTGTCGTCATACCAACAAGGGAATTGATGCCCCATCACATGGATTACAGTATCTCCAGTCACAATCAGTGATCTTTCTTCCTGTTGGACAAATCACCTCCGAGTCCGAGTCTCTGTTCATTTTTCTCTTTTTAATGTCTCTTGGATCCAGCAGCAGGGGTCACGGTTTGCTGCCGGGTGTTAATTTGGTCATGAAGATATGGCAAACCTGGGGGTCCAGGCATTCCAGGTGGTCCAGGTGGCCCTTCTGGTCCTGGTTTTCCCTTGGGCCCTGGTGGCCCAATGATGCCCGGTAGTCCCGACTGACCCTGGATCCCTGGTGGACCTGCAGGTCCCGTTATGCCATCCATACCTCTGAGGCCCATGTCACCTTTCTGGCCTTTCTCACCGCGTACTCCCACAACTCCCATACCTCCTTTGCTTCCTTTGATTCCATTTGCCCCCCTGTTGCCGCTGGGACCCGTTGGACCACTTGCTCCTTTAACCCCAAAAGCACCTTTTTCCCCGACTGCTCCTCGGCTTCCTGAGGGGCCTCTGTCGCCCTTTTTACCACTCAGTCCACCAACTCCCCTTGTGCCAGAATCACCTCGGTTCCCTTTTGGGCCTGGTGGTCCGGGAGCACCTGTTAAGAGAGGATATCGAACTGAAGCTGTAACAAACTTTCATACATATTGTTTAACTTTTTTAACATTACAATACAAACCTTTTACTATGGTGAAGTTCTTTAAGAGCTGTGTATGGTGAACATCCACGAGTTTCATCTCCTCCATCACCATAGACAGGTTCCTCACATCCATGTCCAGTCGCACATTCAAAAACATGTTTTGCTGTCTCAGTGTGTCGGCCAAGTGGAGGAGTAACAGGACTGTGTTGTTCATGTTCTGGAAGACGAGAGGTGGAGGATGTGAGGATACAGTTCAGCAAGACTGAATAGATGATGGAGATATCAGGTAAGATGAATCAGAACAAGAAAAACTCCTCTACAGCCTGGATTATCTATCAGAAAGTTTTAAACACAATATAATTGGTACAGCTATGATGTCCAGGTACATAATCAAGAAAAATAATTCCTCTGTGGTCAATACCTGCAGATCTTCTGTGTGTCTGCCCAAACGACTCTGGCAGGACGAGCTCTCCACGTTGATGTACTTGTACATGCTCTGAACATGGCTAACAGTGGCGTTGATGCTGGAGGAGATTGTGTCGATCTCCATGGAGATGGAGTTCAGACGACCATCCAGGGCTGAGAAACGCTCACCGGTCCGGTTCTCATAGTACCTGAAGAGGACGGTTGAGGAGAGTCACAGTGTTGCAGTCTTACATGGTGATACGGTTACAGATGATCTCCTGGTTAATGATGGAAAATAAACCAATGTCCTCCATTGTATTTAGTAGTGCACGTGTGTTACACATGTTACCTGGAATGGTAGTTAAGGTCATGCATGTTCTCCTCATGCTCATCCATAAAAGATGTCACGTTGTCGAGCTGCATCTGCATGTTAATCACCTGGAACAAGATGTTATTTGAGGTTATAAACCGGTTATAAATGACAGATAAGTTGAAAACACTGAGATCAATCCAACAATCACACCTGTTGGGTGAGGTCATAGTAGATCTCGCTCGTCATGGTTATTCTCTGGTGGTCCGCTATGATGTTGTTCTGGAGGACACGCATGTTTTGTGTCGTGCTGCTCATGTTGGATTTGATGATGCTCAGGGACTGGGTGTAGTTCTGCCAGTCTCTGGTCAGCTTCTGGAGAACGAGAGTCTCCTCGTCTGCCTTCCTCTGCAGAGCATCAATCCATATTGTGCTGGAGATCAGTGTAAAACAGGAGAAAAGTGTGAATTGTCATGCGTTTGGATTATTTTTCTGTGAGCATTTTATTAAAGAAATACTTCAAGCATCAATCTAAAAGGATTTGAAACACAAGCAACATATTTTAAATTCAATCTTTCTTTTTAATTAAGTTACAAAACACACTGATGTGATGTTATTTATTGTTACTACCAAACTACAGCAGGACGTTGCTTCCATATGAGTGCCGAGCTAAGATATTAGCTGAGGCTACATTGCATAACCTGGAGTTTAACTGCCTTGTTTACAAAGTGCCGCAAATATTTTCTGACTAACTTTATGTAATAATTTATAAAATACTGTAAACTAAAACCAACTACATAATTTATTCTTGTCTTTGATTAATTGGAGCATGTACATTCCAATCCTCTTTATTAAACCTGTAAAAACCTGTAAAAATGTTCCTTCATATTTTTGCCTGTGAGCAGAACCTAAATGTCATCCTTGAATCTATCCAGTCACCTCAGCGCCACTGTTGTGTTCACTTGCTGCGCTGCTCCTCTGATATTATACTGATCTTCCATCAGAGTCTTCATTTTTTCTTCCGTTTCCTCGATCACGTCCTTCCAGCCCTCCACGCGATCCAGGTACCTCTCCAGCGATTGGTTGAGAAGTTTGATTGACATCAGGTGGTTTTGCATGTCACGTGTCAGCCGTTTACTGGTGGCCTTTAGCGTGTCCTGGGACTGTGAGACCTGGTCCAGGACCTGGAGGGTGATGGAGTTTTTGGTATCTTACATATGTATCTTAAATAAACATCTTGGGTTTTTATTTGAAGATGTCAGCACCTGTTCCTGCCCCAGGATCATTTTCTGGATGTCTTCAAACTCTCTCTTCAGCCTGCTGGCCTCTTTGCTGTACAAACTCACATCCAGACATCTCGTGCAGTTAGAGCTGGAGCTCAGATCTGAAGGCAAAGGCAGAGGAAAGAAAGGTATGGAGGAAAATAAAGAAAGGAATGAAATAAATAAAAGCTGTGTGTGATACAGCTTCTGGTAACCACATGTGTCTTTCATGGAGGGAGAAATAATCTGAGACCACACTCTATCATTCATACCATGTCTATCTTTATGAAATGACCTTAAAACACCCAGGACACATTCAGATAATATATTCACACTGGATGTCCACTTAGTAGATGCTATGAGCTTTCGATCAAATCATCTTACTCAACAAATAAGGCATTCCAGCTGATATAAATGAACCAGATCAGAATATTTCAATTTGAGAGATTACCTTTAACGTCTGGATTTTAAATTGGCAAAAAAAGTAAGTATTTTTTTTAGTAAAACATCCTGAACGTCTTCTAAATTAGAAAGATTATTCAAAGTGCTGACAGAGTTTTAAATGCAGAGGAATTTTATAAAAGGATTTTAAAAAACAGTTATTCAGGCTACTTTACCCTGCTGAATCGCGGAAATCTTCTTGTGGTAGACGGCCTCTTCTTCTGACAGACTGTCAACCCTCCTGAACACTGGAGATAGAGGCAAAATAATTAATGAACTTAAATCCAGGAATTATTTTTGGACTTATTTCAGCAAAGAAAAAAAGCACATTTCCAGCGCTCGTGCAGATCCATAGGGTATTAAACCTTTAGCTTTAGACAAACAACTGCTAATAGGAAAACACAACAGCAGTGCTGCTGGTTGACTGTTTTGGTGACAGTAGAAAGTTCACAAAGAGGAAATAACCTGCAGTTCAGAATGCTGATGAAAAAGATGAAGAAGTGATTAATATCTGCATTATGAGAGCATTAACAAGACATAGGAAGGATTTAAATGAATGAAAATAGGAAAACCCAAAATCATAAAAAATTAGTTTTCATAAACTAATGAACTGATGGCAAGAAAAACACTGACACGGGGTGGTTTCGTCAGCCGTGGCCTGTTCTACATACATATTCTACAGGAGAGCTACGACCCTTTTTGCAAGTGTGACTTTTTGTGTTTGCAAAATTTTTTTTATTTTTTTTTTAACCACGCTAAACCCTGATTTGAGGGATTAATGCAGGACTGTTCAAACATGTATTTGCAAGTATAAATGCTTCCACATGTGTTCTGCACATACCACCTGCTCTGCTGGGTTAGCCCCCGTGACAGTGATGCTGAACATGGCTCAAGGCTTTTCCTACATGAAGTCAAAGTAATGCTTTAAAAATAAAAAGGAGGTTTTGGATAACACTGTAGATTCCTGCTCAATTTTTTTTCATTAAACCACAAAAAAAAAAAATTCCTTCCACATTTGTTGTAACTGATTTGGATGAAAACAAAATACCAAAGGTCACCGTTTTCTGTTTTTCCTTGAGCACAAATAAAAGTTGGAATAAAGTGTAATCTCTTTCCTGTTTATTTCTATGTTTTCAAGGCTTTAGTGTCATACAGCTGCGCTGAAAGTTGAGCCAGAGTTTCTTTCTTGTGTGCATAATGTCAAAAAAATAGCTGGCACAAATTTAGTTGCAATTAATGTTTGTAGAAACGTGTCTTGGGCCAAGAGCTGCAGGGTTAGGCGTTGGAGAGGTATGCTTAATAGGCTAGGTGGCAGATGGAAGAGGTGACCTGGGTGTGCGGACAAGAAAGGGAATTTAAAAAAGACTTACTTTATAAGGATTTATTCTGAGAAGACTGTAGCGCGTATTAAAAGAAGGATTTAAACAGAAATAAACATATATAAAAACCTCTAAACTCTTCTTACTTTATAAAATATTATCTTTGTACACTATCAAAAACGAATGTCTAATGAAAATCACTGCCAGGGACAGAACACAAACTTTAGTGCGCGTATAAAGTTTGTATTTCCAGTACATGTGTCAGGAATGAAATGTCTGCCCAAAGCTCACAGCAGACCCAGAGTGAAAGTAAAATGTATTCCAATCCAAGCTCGTAGGTGTTGTCGGATCTGACTTCACTGTCCCAGGCCTCGCTTTCTCTCAGCTCTGAAGACTCCAAAGGGCAGTAAAAGATGAAGATTTACAACCTACAGACCCAATAAACGGTGATGCTAATGTGAACAGCATTTGTTGGTGCTGAGCAGCTGTCAGGTAAAACACGACACGCTGGACCCAAAACCAGCTTCACGTGATCAATGGGGTTTAAATGGGCCCCATTTTAAAGAGATGCATAGAAAACTAGAGTCAGATCTTTTCCCACGACTGGCCCACTATTCATTCTTAATAATAGTGTCAGCATTCATCAGTGGAAGTAGCTGTTGAGAACAGCTGTTTTATCCACTGACTCCGTCCTGACTGAGCTCTGTGTGTCTGGGAGGGGGGAGGCGGGGGTCAGGGATCAAATCTGGGGTATTTATGGCCCTGCTTAACAGGATTCATGGACTAAGACTAAAATAAAATAAAATAAAATAAATAATGTATATAATATAAAATAAAATAATATAAAATAAAATAAATAATTTATCAATTTAAATAATTTATCACATAACATCCCAAATTGATATGATATAATAAACTTTAAATACCATGAATTCACAGAAAGTAATAATAAGAATAAAATAACAATAAATTTTCCAACATAAATGTCAAACGGAGCTCACCGAGTGATGCCAGCACCGCTACAGTAATGATGAGAAACGCAACAAATCCATAGAGGACTTTGACGGCTAGCTGGAGGGAATGGCTCTGTTGGCATCTGATGCAGCCACCTCTGCTGCGCCCTGCAGGGACATGGAACATATCAATAATTCAATAAAAAGCAAAGAAAGAATACTTCAAATCTTGGTTAATCTGCTGATTAGACAGTTTCCATATGAAGGGTTTGGTCTTTAATGTCAATGGTGTTTATGACAGCGGTGTTTCAACGGTTTGTGGTCGACGTGGAGTTTATTTTACTCTTAATTATATTAAATGTCAATTATACAGCATAAAATAATGTTCTGTTTGATTCTGTGAATTCATAACTCCAGCTTCCAAATAAATTGAGTTGAAATGGTGACATTTCTTGCTGAAAAGCTGTGGGGTCTAAAGGAAAATTGGATTACATTTCCAAATTAAGCAGTCATGAATGTAGGTCTAGACACAGATCATATTATACGTTTTCTCACACTTTACTGTGTGTGTGTGTGTGTGTGTGTGTGTGTGTGTGTGTGTGTGTGTGTGTGTGTGTGTGTGTGTGTGTGTGTGTGTGTGTGTGTGTGTGTGTGTGTGTGTGTGTGTGTGTGTGTGGCCCTCACCTCTCAACGAAGGCATTTCCTCCTCTCCAGTTAAGTCCTCCTCTGAAACACATCATGTTATGCAACCTTAAATGCATGTAAAGTTTGCATGTATGCTTTTTCCATCAGCTACAGTTGTAATATTATGAAATCACATATCATGTAAAGGGGACTCTCCTTCTGGAGCTGTAGACAATTAGCATAGCTATGCATAAAGACACAAGAAGAGACGGCTAACCCGTTTAGCTCTTACACACATATGACAATTGCATTTTTTTTTTCTGATACCACAAACTCGCTTGTAGTTTATTTTTTCTGTGCACAAGCATGAACACAGAAATCAGGACAAAAGATAGGACATTTTCTGTTAGGGATGATTTGTGTTGATGCTATTCTCCTTGTGGCTCCAGTTCTGTGCTTGGCACACAAACATAGAGTGGTATCCATTTCTTTTAATCTAACTTTGGGTTAAGAAAGCACATAAATGTCCAGAACTGTTAATCTGGTCCTTTTGATTTGTGATCAAATGCCCTTCGGTGAATGCCTAAAGCTCATTTACTGTTTTCTGAAACAAAACAATTTGAATCACAAAGACCTCCAGTGTCCTGAGGCTGGTGGCAAAATGTCCTGAACTGATTTAAGCTTGTGAGATCAAGACGATAGGAAACGCTGATGATCATTACCTTTGAAAAGCTGGTTCTCATATCCACCATAGCTGTCTGATAAAAGAGACAGAAACAAAACAGACATATGAATTAAACAGCACAGACTGAAAACAGGTTAGCTCAAGCTAAAACAACCCTTTTCATGAACCAGTAAAACCAGCTGTCTCATTATCCACTACAGCATCTATTAGGTTGCTATCAGAGGGAGGCTCTGCAGAAATGCCCCCTCTGTGGAGGAACAGAGAATGGGAACAGTGGTTGGCTTTGTGTTTTGTGTTTGTTCATTTTCAACATAATTAAACCAAAGAGCCTAATAAACCACACCAGGTCAATTTACTTTAAAGTCCCATATTCGGCATCATGTTTTCATAACTGCATGTAACAGCAATACACTTTATAGAACACGTTATTGACTGCACTCCACCCAAACTGGTACCCAACCCCACGTTCAAGGTGGTGTCTGGAGGTTTGGGAGGGGAAACATTCACTCGGAACTGCGGGGGAGAGCTGAGAAAAGAGGCTTTGGCAGGTTGAAGAGGGACAGTCGGTGCCATGTCAGCGCCGCCAGCGTCAGACTGTGGAAACATTCTTCTATGATGTCATGCATGCGGTCACTCTTGCGACTGCACACTTCAGTCGTGCACCTGAAAAATGCGCTAAGCTAAAGCTTTGCAGTCGCGTTTCTGATTGTGGAAATGTGGAAAATGCGTTGACGGCGTCTAGACAGGTGTGATGTAGCCCTTAATTTGGCTGAGAATATTTTTAAGATTTGTCCTTGTAATGCACAAATGGGGCATAGCAGTAGCTGAAGCTCAGGACTGAAGTCGTGTTTGCAGCCATTTGGCATCACCTGGTCATTTGCTGCCCAAAGGCTTATCCCTTCGCGCTCATGGGTACACAAGGCTACTTCTGACACCTTTTTTGCCAAACCTTAACTGAGTCGAACCATGAATCCCATGTTTGTTTTATTTTTTAGACAAGAGAATGTATTTACAGTTTTTCCGTGGAATTCGGAGGCTTTGTTATCAAATCTTTTGTTATTTACAGAGATGTATCTTTCATTTTTGCTTGACGTTCTTTCAGCAATTAAAATAGGCTTAAACTGGTTTGTGTAAACCATCCACCACCACCACCTCGTGCATGCCTGTGTTGCTCTTTATCCTGTTTCAAATGGTGTTTTTACTCTCTGTGACATTCCCATTGGTGACATTGTTATTGTCATTCATAAAGCGTTTGGTGAGCCCAGGCTGTTAAAAAAGATATTTGATCTTTCAATGAATGTCAGTCCATTTTTAAATTGTGCTGTGTTTGCTCTGGATCAATTTCTGTGGTTAACCACATAATCTGCTCAAAATGAAGACAAGTCTGGCCTCTAATTGGAAAAGACCAGGAGAAAAAAATGGCTGCGAAATGAATCAAACCAGAAGCAGTTTTTGCACCACGAGTGATTAATTGCAAATACTCAAAAACCTCAATTTAATTATATTTTTTTAGCAAATGGAAATATTATTATTCCATATGATTTCTAAAATTGATTTAAGTGAATATGTTTTAAATAAACCTGCATATTTGTGATGTTTCCAAAGGTAGAAGAGTTCATGTACTGTTCATGAGAAGAAAATAGTAGTCAGCACATTATGGGATAGGTGGTGACACAAACATAGTGCATTTAATGTTAGGGTCTAAGTAACTGACTCTGTTGTTTGAACTTGGCACATACTAAATTGCACTTTGAGAGCCCTGCATGAATGCCATGATGAGGTGGATGTTTATGTCAGTTGGTGGTGGAACAGCTGAGGTCAGGTCTGGGTGGATGACATAATGTGGAAGGAGAGGAAAAGAGGTATGGGCGGTCACCTCCAAAGAGCTAAAAGACGAGAGTAAAGAAAGGATGTTATTTTTTTATTTTATTTTAATTTTATATACTGTTATAATCACCGAAGACATAGAAAGTGAGAAAAATGAAGGTAGGTTTGTCTGTAGCAGGAATATTGGAAAACTCAATTGTTGCTCTACAGATGTCAAAACATCTCAATTCAGTTCAGGAAAAAATAAGTTCATAAATTTAATCCAGGCAAGTTTTTTCATTTGAATCAATGTGTCTCATTGTGTTTATTGGTACCAGATGCAGGCTTGGTCAATTTGATAATATGAAGATCAATCTAGAACTTTCTGTAATGTCATATTAATCAAGGACAGACGGAACTTTTAAAAAAATGGTTGGTGTGTGTTGTGTGACAAATTTATTATCAAAAAGTCAATAATGCCCAAATAAATGGCAGCAGGACGGTTGTTTTCTTGCCTTTCAAAAGCACGTGACTGTTATCACACACATTTTTAACATCTACTTTGCATATGTAGAAAAGGTTTAACTGAGTGAAGACATAAAAATTACTTGGTCAAGATTCAGGATTCCGAATAGTTTGATCTTGATCCAAGTTAACTGTTGATTGGTGCAATGGGATTATTAACAATTTAGCATGTGTTAATGGATTTTATGAGTTAACAGTGGATTAAATTATTTATGTGGTATCAAATCTGCCCAACAACTAATTATTACTCAACTCTGTCGGGAGCATTTTATCATCTTTCAGCTCATTGTTTTGGTTATGTAATGTTTGCTGTTCTTCGTCGCCCTTTGTTTACCATCTCCAATGGCAGCAGGCAGCTGTTTAATCCTATGACTTCAAATCGAGCCGACTAACAAATACGAAAAATACTTCTCCAATGGCCTCTGGGGTCAAAGAGTCAAATATTTTCCTCATGAGGCGGGGAAGGCCAGTTGTAAGATGAAAATAATTGGTAATCCTGGACTCCCAGAGGCCATCAGAAATACAGCAATGTGAATGTTAGTGTTGCTCCATGTTTCACGGATGGGTAGCTGATTAATGTGGTTGGTGTAATATCAGATGCCATTATTACCCTGAGTTTGTGGAGAGATCTCAATTCTAAATCCTGTTTCTTAGGCGCTCCCACGCAGTTAAAACACATTTCTGGGGTAAAGCACAAATTTTTCACCATTTTTCTAGATGTCTGTGGCAGGAATATGGTCCAAATCAAATGTTTAAATGTCAGCGCAGTATTTTGCTATCGAAGGCTGAAACACCAAACTATTCCAGTCGGTATCCACCCTAAAATATCTGCTGGTTCCTAGTCCATGACTCCCCTCTTTAACCTCTCTCCCAGTAGTTTCCTCGTGTTTTCCCTGGTCTCGATGGAAAAAACACGACTGTCTCATGAGGGAGGATGTCGACCTGTCCAACACTCACAGAGCAGAACTGAACCGGTCTGACAGCAGCTCAGCAGAGTCTCCTGCCGGGTCACACCTAAAGAGGCAGGCAATGGTCAAACACTGGGCTGGATTACTGTACACAGAATGTTCTAGGTGGGAATGTGTTGCCCTATCATTTGATATGACATACTGTACAAGCAGAGAACCCAGCATAAAGCCCTCCCCGCCCTACATCCACTTTCCTCATTGGACCCTGGGTGCTTGTGAAGGCAGCACTGGACCCATGCTTGAGTCAGCTGACAATCTACTCCACTCAATGTTTGCGGTTCCTTTGTGGTGATTCTCCTGAAGAGGTTTTGGACTTTCCAAACCCGTTACCCACCCACCCTCTTCCTTCATTCCCTAGCTTTATTTTTTTCCAGGGGATTGTGCAGAATGTTATCGTTGGTAGGCAATTCCACCTGCAAATCTTATGATCCACCAACAAGACTCTCTTGAGTTACTCTGATGAGGATATACCTACAAGAAAATCCCAGCCTGAAATGAAAATCACAAGATGCTCTTGAAAATCTCGACCTCCCCTCACAAATGAATCCTGACAAACTTTGGTTGGTGTCCAGGCCCATTTGTTGCCCTCTGACTGGAATGTGTGGTCTCCTCACAAAACCCAAATGCCTGGAATGTGTTGCTGCGGACTGTGAATCTGAAGATATAGACGAACCATTACAAGAGAATGTTCCTTTATTGTGGTTAAGCAGTGAAAGAGGAGACTTCCAGAGGTTTTATCTGGTCTAAACTGTTTCGGACTGAAGCAGAGAGTCGAGCCCGGTTGACTTTACGGGGCGTCGAGGTCAAAGGGCGCGCACAGTGTTCCCCAGTGCGTCATTTACAGGCCTCTGGGTAGAGTTACCCTCAAATTTCACTCGATCCCCATCTTTTAGGATGACTTCTATTCGTTTTCTGTTCTTAACTCTCCCACCACATAAAAACGGAGCTGAACAAAAACTGTTTTCTCTTTCTGTACCTCTTCTTTCTCAGTCTTTCCTCCTCCTCCGCCAGCCATACACCTGTCTCCTGTCCTCCACCCCTTCCCTCTTTCCCTCCCTTTCCCTTCACTCTCCTCAACCCCTCTTCTCACTCCCTCCTCCTCCTCTCCAGCCCCATTAGGAATGTATGAGACAGCATGTTTTGTTCTGGTCTGGCAGGGCTGGACCAGCTCTCAGCAAGACTGGGAACCACATAACAGACGTCCTGTACCGTTTGGCTGAGAGCAGTACTGTAAATGTTCTAAATGGAGTCAAATGAGTCTCGTGAAATTATCGCCTCATGCTCCAGCAGGAGCTTGGAGGTTGATTTCCATTTCCATTTCCATTTCATCTTCCAAAGCAATGCAATTTCCTTAATTAATAACATTATGAGATGTAAACACTTCTGCCTGCATTCATTTTCGATGTTCTCTGTCAATTTGTTTTGCAGTTCCTGACACTTTTCTGATCCATTTTGTTAAAAAAAAATACAAACATTTTTAGACAAGTTAGAATAAACAATGAACAAAAATGCAAATGTAGAATATGAATATATCTTGTAACATGTAATGATAGTAAATTGATAGTATTAAGTCTTTATTTTAGATTTGGGATTTTGATTGGAAATCAAAATTGACTTCTCATTTCAATTATCTTATTGGTGATGGGTCGATTGAGAAAGCAACACTGCGTAAATATAAATCCAAAGATAACAAAACCCGTCAAAAGCTTTAAAAAGAAGGAAATAACGCTTTTACCAGTATTCTTTGGCAATAATGATTGCGTTATATTTCAATTATATTTGGAAATAAATACAGAAACACTGCAGCAACATCTTTAAAAGTTCCTCACGTGACTTTTTTTTCCTGCTCCCTCTCCTTATGATAAACTCTCATTCCCACTCATCCCTCCATCTCTGGCAGCCATTTACTCTTAATACTGTATCGCCCTCCTCAAAGCCACTCGCAGCTTCTCTCTCATGCGAGGTTTTGAAACGGCTCCAGCTCAAATATTATGTATTCACTCGCCCCCTTTTGAAGGCAACACGAAGGGCCAGAGCGCAATTTATGTTTTATGAAACATGGCTGTGGAGCACACACACACACACACATACACACATATAAAAACGGGGAGGAGTGGTAGATTTAAAGGTGGCATCCAAGATCAATAAACCGGCACTTTCTCAGGGTCATCCCTGCCAAGCTTTGCAGCAGATGAGAAGCATATGTTGTCACTGTTATCCGTGTGCAGGTGTCTACACGCCACAATGAGAGAAGTTCTGTTCACGCTAGTGAATGCATCTAAAAACAGGTTAATTAAATGTAGTTTGTTGCATGAAAAGAATTCAGAATAACATCTGCAGACGATCAGAGAAACAACTCTACCTTTCATGATTTATCACTCAAGAATCCGTCATAAACGACTCGTCTGTTTCGCTGATGTTCCCACTGGATGGTGGGAGGTTTTTTTTTTTTCAGTCCTCTTGTCCTTTTTTTTTTTTTTTTTTCCCCACAATGCAAGTGTCCAGGAACAGCAAGAGGAGTCAGCAGTTTACCTCCGAGGTGCTGCTGGACTCATTGGCAAATATTTTCCAGTTTGGAGAGGAAAAAAAAAAAAAATTCCAAAACGTCTTTCTTCCACATCTGTGAAGTTTGGTGATCAGCAAGCAAACACTTTAGGATTTGGAGAAATTGAATGTTATTCCATCTGTGCAGAATGACACTTCTCTAGGATGCAAAAAAAACAAAACTCTGTGACTCCTTAATTATTTTAAAAACTATCAGAGCTGAAGGAAACTGGTCAAAGCTCCCATCAGGTTCTGAACATGTGAACATGTCATCATCCGTCTCCCATCCACCGCCTGAGGAAACTGAACCTCCTCAGTCAGAAACCATGTGCAACATTAGAGAGGGAGGGTTGAAATGGAATGAGAGCTGATGAAGGGGAAGAAGTGAGAGAGAGAGAGAGAGAGAGAGAGAGAGAGAGAGAGAGAGAGAGAGAGAGATGGGAGGGGAACAAAGAATCTGGAAAATGAGGGAGGGACTGGAAAAGGGACAGGGCGAAGAAAAAAAAGAGGAAGGGAGGGAGGGTCCGCGAGTTTTGTTGAAAGTCAGTTTTGTGGCTGAGACTAATTGCTAACAAATGTTTGAACATTGTGCAGCGAGCACCTTGAAAATCTGTGGCCTTGGCATGTGAGACAAGAAAAAGGGTTTATGTGAACATGCACACGCGCACACACACACACATGCACACACACACACACACACACACACACACACACACACACACACACACACACACACACGCACACACGTGCATGTCAAAGCTCTGATCCCTGTCTGGCACCAGGTGGATGTCCCCCACCCCTGCTGACCTCCACGACCAGCAGGTGTAACTCTACACACACACATCCTGCCGTCCAGCTGACGAGGCAGCTCCACCTCAGGTTTGACACGCAGCGTTTTCTCTCCCGTTGTAACGTTTTTAGCACCGTTAACACGCTGCAAAATAACACACTCGGTGTGTATTTTGGATTTCTTGCATCGGTATTCGTCCACCAACACAACTTAACTTCTGCTTAATGTTGAATACATTAGTGATGCTCTTCCACCCTGTCACACACATAAAATACGAAATCACCCCTTCGCCCTCAGAAGGCAGACAATGGGGGTGTCGTCTGCTTTCCTTCTATCAGATTCCTGGGAGTTTGAAAGTATCTTAGTTTTTCCTCTGGCTTCTTTCCTCTGGACAAACTTCAGACTTGCACTCCATCAACTCCATGTTCCGATTCCTCGTCCACGTGTGCTGGGTTCCAGTATCCCATTCCTCATCAGCATGTCTTGGGGGGGTGCAAAGGCGACTGATCTCATTAAGCGGGCATGGCTTTGGTTATATTTCTCCAGCTCGTATCCTGAGGTTAGTTTATGAGGAATGTGGGGTCTAAATCCGAGGACCATTAATCGAGGCTCAAACCCCTTCCTTAGTGTTCCAAAAGCCAGGATGTTACCAGGATGTTACCACATCACTTCATCTACGAAGACGACGCAGTCAGTCAAAGTTAAGCATCAGAAATGGCTCATTTAACATCACTAGGATGCATCAATTATACTCTATGACTCACGAGTAGTGGATGACTTCTAAATGATCTTGAAGCCACATCCTTCCATTTCCTCTTTTTCCCTCACACGTCATTGGAACCTGACAAAACTGAGTGTTCAATGGCCAAAGTGTTTGATCACAGGACCTTTGACAGGAAATGTTTAGCTGTAGTTTAGCTTCTTCGTCAATTTTGGTTCCTGCACCGTCCAACAAGATCCATCTCATCCATTCACGTACAGCTCGCTCTGGGTCAGCACCAGAACCGTCCAAACGTTTGAAGTCCGTGTTCATGTCGTGTTCCGTACCACCGATGGAGTCAAAAAAGTTATCATCATCATCATCATCATCATGTTTTACGTTATTCACCAGCAGAGAAGCATCTCTCTCTCTCTCTCTCTGACGTATGTCTTTGAAGGTTCTTGTCTGAAATTAACTGTGAGTGGGTGTGTCTAATATTCAAATGAGCTTAGGCCAGCCACACCTCTTTCCTGAAGTGGGTGTGGCTTAGGTTTGATGGCGCTTTGCTCTTGTGGGAGTGGGAGCGGAACAAACTCCGATCACCTGTTGTCATGAGGTGGGTTCGGACACACATGCAGGACACCAGTGGAGAAGAACAGAAGAGCAAGAAGATGTTTTTGTTCTCATGTCTGGAAAAGCGTATTTTGAATAATGTGAGAAGTTTAATTGGACTGAACTCAGATTTAATTCTGCTATAACTTGATTGGCCCCTTGGAGGCAGGCTAAACCCACTTGTAAACACAGCATGACAAGCATCTGGTTATTTAACATCAATTTAGCTCAAAGTTAGCGACCTAGCCAGCTTCTTTCATTGTCTGCCTCTTCCCAGTGTCGGCGCCAGTCCTAGAACAGGAATGTGTGGAATAAACAAGGCAACTTCTCCAGTTCTAAACATTCAAGCCACATGTTTTAAGCCTCTTAATCGCTCAGTGGACCTCTGAGAAAAACATTTTGTCACCTTTATTTAAAGTTGTGACTTGCTGTGATTTTACTTGGACTTTCTCAGACAAAAGAGGTCAAAAATTCCATTTTTTTTTCCACTAAAAGGGTTTCAAAAGAGGATGGTGGGAGATTATTTCTAGAAATTCAAAAATTCCAACATTGTTTCTGTTGTATGATATAAAAAAGATAATAAATATTTATATCTAAAATAAAAGAATGTAAATAAAAAAGATTCAATAGAATTTTTTATTAACCTATTAGCACCTGTTTGCTTACTATACTGTATGTATGTATATGTATGTGCTGTTGATCTCCATTTAGAAAAAATGTATTTTATTATGGAGTGTCGGAAGAACCAAATGCAGAAACTTTCTTCCAGGCTGCTGATATTTGGATTTTTCGAGAACATGTTCTTGGTAAAGAAGATGACACAATAACAGAACAGAAATATGTGTTTGTGTGTCCGGTGTGGGGCTCTCTGGGAGATAAGGAGAATTTAGCACATAAGAATGGAATTCCTGCCACCTAGTGTCACATTATCCTCGACACCGAGAGTCAGATCCCTCATCAAACCACAAGCTGGAGATAAAAGCAGTTTTCAATGTCCAAAAACACAAACATGAACCATTTTCCTGCTTCTTGTACTTTTTAATCATTAATCAGTAACAAGCAAATAAAAATACAAATACACAACCAATAGACAACTCTTGACGTTCCACCTTTTTGTACATTTAGATACAAATCTAAGCACAGTCAGAACCAGGAGGTGAGATTTTGGATGGGAACAATGTGTACTGACCATATGTGCAAATATTCTGGATCAGCCATCATGGAAAATTAAATGTTTATTCAAAATTGTTTAAATCAATCCACTGGACTTTAAGAAAGTTTCTTGAAGATGTTTCATCTCTTATCCAGGAGGATTCTCCAGTTCTGAAGAACTTCTTCAAGAAACTTTCTTAAAGTGCAGTGGATTGATAACTGTAGATCACCATGACCTGGATAAATAAGAACTTACATAAACATTTACTGATAAGGCTGACAATAAAGTTGATGATTTCTACTGCTGGGGGAGATGTCTGGGTGTAATCGCTAAACGTTTGAAATAGAATGCTGTTTGTGAGTTCACCTCAAGGTATTAAGCATCAATTTTGTGCAAAAATTGTATATCTTTTTTCTTTTTCAAAGGTTTTGAGGGAAAATGAATGTCTCGGGAAAAGCTTCTAATCCAGTTACTTGTGTTTAAACGTAGAACAGCTATTAGCAGAGGTTTTAATATGTTAACGCTGCAGACATCTGCTGGAGAAGTAGATTAGAACTCTGCAGAGATGACTGCTGACACAGATTTAAAAAATCTGTGTGTGTGTGTGTGTGTGTGTGTGTGTGTGTGTGTGTGTGTGTGTGTGTGTGTGTGTGTGTGTGTGTGTGTGTGTGTGTGTGTGTGTGTGTGTGTGTGTGTGTGTGTGTGTGTGCGATTTACTGGAACATCCATCCCTTCATATGACACACTCCTCAGTTATTGTTTAGCTGGACTGAAGGACGACGGTTTTGTTTAAAACCTGTCAAATCCATGTTATTAACGCTGGATTTGACAGGTGCTGACTCAGAGCTCTTTGAACACTGATGTGTTTTTGTGATGGATGTCCTCTTCTTTGTGATGTTTTCAAATTCCTTAATGCTGCCTCATGCTTATGGGAAGCTACAGTACATGTTAGTGCAGGTGGCTTTTCCATTAAAGATGTATTTTTTCTTTAAAGAGAGCTCATTTTTGAATTTATGTGGAGTATTCACATTTTAATAGCCAAATTGTTGTAAGTTAGCATCAATATTTAAGATCATCACTCTTGATCATCGCTCCCTTCAGCGGCTTTCACTTTGTTCTGTTGCTCTTGTTCAGATTTTAACTCATTAATTAGTTGCAAATGTGATTTCATTGCTCTATCACATCAAAATGTCCTCAAAACTTTAAAGATATATATACAGTATGTTATGTTATTTCACACATACTGGTGTCTGTTGTGAAGCTGAGTGGATGTGGTTTGGGGATTATGCAGAGAAAGTTGAAGCTGTTTCATGATGAGTCAGTCTGGGTTTCTCTTCTCAGCAGCTCTGACTGCTGCTGCCAAAAAACGCAAAACTTCTGGAAAAGTCCGCTGAAGAGTAAAGTCACTGAAATTTTAATACAGTAAAGACAAGGGGAAATCACCTGGATTTCAAAATAAAAGTACAATCGCCAAACGAAAGGCACGGCTCACATGAACGTCAGTATATGTTAATATGGGAACAGGTTTTGCAGTCATAAGCTCAGCAGTTACAATAAAAAAAACAATTACAACTCCTTTTTCAAATTTGTCTTTTACTTATCCAGTGGGTGTTTTACATTTATTCAATATTGACACTGACAAAATGTAAGCAAAAGGTTCTCTTTAATTAAGTGCAAACATTTGTCTAACCAGAAAATCCGGATATAACACACACACACACACACACACACACACACACACACACACACACACACACACACACACACACACACACACACACACACACACACACATATATAAATATAAATATATATATATAAATATATATATATATATATATATGAGAGAGAGAAGAGAGAGAGAGAGTTGGTTGCAAAGGTTACATCAAATATGGGGATACATATTTTACCCTGCATTGCAATTTCCTCAAAAAAAAAATTTTTTTAGAAGATGCTTTTATTTTGAAGAACATAATAGGATGTAGTATTTTGCTTTGCCGTGACTTGACAGTAGCGGCTGTCAGAGCGCTCCGCCAGTGAGTCACGTGTCCGCAGCGCCCCGGTTCCAGCTGGTATAAATAAGAGCAGCAGAGAAACTGACGCAGCTTCAGACGATCTGGAGTCTCAGGAAACCAGCGGAGGTGAGTCACAGGGGCCCCGTTTATTTATTTATTTGTTTAATTTTTTTATTTGTGAGTTTGTTTGTTTATTTTACAATTCTAGTTGATGACGTTCGAGTAGCGTCTTTATGTCCGGGCTGCGTTGTTTCATGATGCGAAATTAGAATAAACGAGATAAGATATTGGATGCGTTCAGATTCAAAATAATTTTCAGTTAAAATCTCCAGGAAAAAGTTTTTTTTAATTATTATTACTATGATTATTGGTTTATTTATTTAATTTTATTCAGATTTATTAAGTTATTTTTGCAGAAACGCTGACTTCATGCTTACTCGAGGGAGAGGCCGCTATTTTCGGATCAAAACAACGGGATTAGGATAGATGACGTCATTGTACGGTTGGTTCACTTTCACACATCCTACGAGTTAAACGTAGGCGCATCAAACAAGCAGGTTCAGCTGAGACACAGATCTGCTCTTTGCTAAGGTGACCTTGTTTAAATGTTGACAGGGAACAGAGGATGCATGCAGTATAGGTTTCATTTTATTAGAAATGACCCTAATTCCTCCCACCCCACGTGACCAGGAACCCTTGTTAAACTAATAATAAAGTCACGTGTGTCCATGTCCCATATACAGTATTTAGAAGGAACCTGGATAATGAAGGTTGGTTTATGGATTGTTCTTCTTAAATTTGGTTGAAACCAAATTATTTTATGAAATCTTAGTTTATTAACGATAGATTCACTGTTTAAGTCTTTAAAACCTAAAGTATTTGTAAAAAAAAAATAAATAAATATTGAATCTATTGTCGTTGATGCAAAGGGACCATCTTCAAATGGCTTTTTTCAGTTAGCCGCCTTCTCAAATCCTGATAATAAATTTATTGTGATAAAACAGGGAGCAAATACAAACTGGAAAATGTGACGTTGTGAGCATTTTTGATTGAAAGTGATCAATCAAACATCAAACTCTTGCTGATTTATTTAAAAAAATCAATGATCATATTGAAGAACACAGTAATAAATATAGCATGACTGTATGTGCGGTATGGACAACATAAACACAATCTATTTTTGTGTTACGGTAAGTTTGAATAAAAAATTATAAAAAATGAACTTGCAGCTTAATATATAGCATAAAATACAATAACAATAATATTTTAGAAAACTGATGTCATGAAGACAATATTTTTTATTTCTCTTTATAATAGTTAAAAATGAGCCACTACACAAACTGAGGTGTTCATTAAACAAACAAACACACACAAGCCTTAATATAAGGATACAAGGGTATCATTTAAATGTCTTCAAGGTTAGAATTAGCTTCTTCAGGTTGTCTGCTCTGTCATTTGTTAAAATTATACTTATATGCATCTAAAACACACAAACAAGTGGACAAGGACTAAATTACAAGCCTGAAAGAAAAGAATATTACAAAAATTATATTTATAGAATGTGTTAGTGACTAATCTTGTGGCAAAATCTGGGCGGTGACGGAAATGTTTGACTTTTTTTTCATTTAATGGAGCTGAAATAGATTTTTCTGGACGTCTCTGCTGGCAGCATCCGGCATTAGGAACAGTCGGTCAGTTCGCATTCGTTCAGTTGTGTAACCAGAATGTCTGCAGCTGCTACTCAACAAACAGTTCTGACCTCTGCTTTGTCCATTATTTCACTTCTCCTCTTTTTATTTGTTTTGAATCCCTCTCCTTCTCTTATTTCCTGCCCTCCAGTCGCTGTTTTTCAATCATTTACTCCTCCTCTGTTTTGCTCATGTTTTCCAGGCATTAAACTTTTTTTGTTTTTCACTTTTCAGAAACTGTTCTTACTGGAACCAACCCTCCTCTATCACATTTTAATTGGGCGATGGTGTTATTGTCCTGTGAATAGTGGCCTCATTGTTTTAACAGCCACAGTTTTCTGCTCTGTTTGTGTTCAACTTGTGAACACATGAGTTTATATAGAGAGGAGAAAGTGGGACATATTGTAGATCACAGGTGGGTGTCAGTCCTGCCGGGTCTGTGACAGGCTGGGATTTTTCAGTTTTCAGTTTTTCAGAATAAAAGCACAGATTCAGAGGTTAAATACGTCAGACTCTTTTCATAATTTTCCAGAAACAAATAGAAAATTTCTTAAGTGTTATAATCATGCAGATAAAGTGGAGACATTTCATAGTAAGATACAGTTTAATAATATACAAATATTTTTTATGCTGATTGAAGTGCTTCAGGCTTACTGTAGTGCCAAAACAACCTGCTGTGCTCAACGTACTTTGCTTGTTTCCATAGAAACGTGGGATGGTGGGCAGGCGGTGTCTGCACAAATATCACTGAGCAGCAGATGAATAAGTGCTTTCAGATCTGAAAAACAAGTTGCATAAGATGGATTGCATTGTTTTGATGTTTGTTTTGCACGTTTTATAAATGCAAACATCAAACTGTAAAAAGAGTATATCTCTAGTGATAAAAAAGCTGTTTTAATGGATGGTTTTAAATCAATGTTTTTTTTAAATGATAATGTCTTCGACAAAAAAGAATCAAGTTTAGCTTTGAACTTTTTAGCCTTTTTTAGTTTTAGTTGAATGTTTACAACTTTGGTTCATCTTCTAAACACTTTGAGTTTTCATTTGTAAAACAGGATGCAGTTTTCCTTTCTGATAAAAGTACGCTTGCTGCACAGCATCAAAACGGAAAAGATAAAAACTAGTGGGTGAACATCATCGAGCAATTAGCAGCTGAAGAGCTGGATAGATATTTCCCTGAGGAGATGGTGGAGACCAAAAATAGAGCTAAAAGTAGAGTGAAAGTCACTGCAGTCATTGAAAGTTAGGGTAACTTGGATTTTCCATCAATGTCATTGTTGAATAATTGAGCAGCTGATGACTCAAATGTCAGAGAAGTAGCTTGCCAAAGTCACAGGAAATACTGACTTGAGGTCAGTTTTGGTTTGTTGAATGAAAATGGAGATGAAGTTCCTTCCATCAGTCATCACTTTGAATGATTCATCAGTATTGATCAGTTCAGTTATTTATATGTGCTGTGAAACCGCTGAGCAAGCCTGGTAATTCTGTACGGTGTAATTCCGCTCTGGTGTCGCTGGCGCTTCTGTCACCCTCTAGTGGCCACGGAGAGGTATTACAACAACATCACTATGGAGCTTAAATCCAATCTGTTTCTGTGTTTTGCTGGTCCAGATTTTTCTTCCCCTCATAATTGCCTACTGGACCAGACAGGATGTTAATGATGATGATGATGATGTTGAAGAAGAAGGGGTCTTTAGCCTCGATGGCCCTTCTTTTGGTCTCAGTCGACTGCATTCTTCATCCATCAAAAGAAGATCTTAACCGTGAGTTTCGCTGCACCCTAATTGGGAAACCAACTTTTTTTTTTTGCTGGTAAAAAAAAGAAACTGTTTTAAGTTAAAACACCAATCAGGGTCGATGCAGTGAATGTAAGATACATCTTCTTTATTTTTTTTTTTTTCGACAGAGATCTCCCTCCAGGGGGAGAAATATCTGGACAAACATATTGAAAACGCCGTCAGCGGAGTGAAGGAGATGAAAACTGTGATGCAGAAATCTTCAGAAAACCACCAGAAGCTTTTGGATGCCCTGGAGGAGACCAAGGAGCAAAAAGAGGTGACAACCATCATTTAGCTATCACATCTTTTACTGCAGTGATGACTAAAGACAGCTCTGCTCCGTCACAGGACGCCATGCGTATGGCTCAGGAGATGGAGGCGAAGCTGGAGCAGGAGAAGGAGGTTTGCAACGAGACCATGAAGGCCCTGTGGGAGGAGTGTAAGCCCTGCCTGAAGAACACCTGCGTTAAATATTACTCCCGCACGTGCAGCAGCGGATCCGGATTGGTGGGACGCCAGGTCAGGCCATCACACGTTCACGCGTGCTAGTTTAGCTCCGCCCCCAGCAACTCCAATGTATGTGTAAATGAAAAGTCACAAGGGACAGTTTCGAGTATTTTTATTGATAATTTGAGACATGTTTTTATCCAAATAATCGGTAAAATGTCAGATTTAATGACAGATAATACAAGGATATTTTGGTGATCATGGTTGAGAAAGATCCGCATCGGTACTCTCACTCTTCCTCATCTCCATCCTGTCTCCTCTTCGCCGTACCGATGACTCATCGCACATGTTTGATGAAGTCTAACGCCGTCCTTGTGTCTGCAGCTGGAGGACGTGCTGAACAGAACGTCTCCCATCTCCATCTGGATCAACGGGGAGAACATCGACGTCCTGCAGCAGGAGGGGCAGCGGCAGAACAAACACTTCAGGGACCTGGAGGACAAATACGTGGAGATGGCCGATGACGTGGACGGAATGTTCTCCGACAGCATGAAGGTAGCTGAGATGGTTTAAACTCTAGGATGCGGTTGCTTGGATACAGACGGTAACATCTCCAAATGTTCTTTGCGTTCCCACAGGTAGCTGATCACGTTCTCTTCAGCCCTCCGGCGTTCTTCCTCCCCCGCTTCCTGGGACCGTTCAGTCGCCGGACCAGAAGCCTGGGTTCCCTCTTCCACTCTCCATTCCACAGCCTCAACAACTGGTTCTTCCCCATGACAGACACCGACTTCTTCAGCTCAATGGACTCCATGATGGACCTCGATCTGGACACGCCTCCAAATGAGGGTAGGCGGATCACAAACGTTCACCTTTCGCTCGCCGTTGGGTCAGATCCTGTTAACAGGAATTGTTTTTTCACAGACGGCAGCGTGAACGAGGACGTCATCATCACCAAACCTTTCGGCAACGGCAAGATGACGTGCCGGGAGATCCGGCGAAACTCGGCCGGCTGCCTCAAGTTCCGTGACGAGTGTGAAAAGTGCAAAGACATCCAGCACATCGGTGAGATGGAAGAACAGTTTCACTTATTTTTTCATTGAGGAAATGATTCAGAAAAAGTTAGAGATGATGAAGGATGTCCTTTTTTTTTCCCTTCCTTTGTCAACAAATTATTTATTAGAGCAACACAATTATAAATTTACGTTCACGTGGAAACAGGAAGGGCTTCAAACAACTGGCAGGAGATGCAGAGAGAATGTAATTTAATTATGCAATCCCTTCCTCAATGATGAGGTTTTTCTTCCTCTGACTTGATTTGGAAAAGTGAATCATCTGCATGTGAAACCTTGAGACGTTCAGGAAATGCAGAGAGCTTGGTATTCGTCTCACGATCAGACGAAAAAGGCTCGGAAAGTCGCAGACAACCTCGGACGGGTGGAACGTTTTGTTCTTCTTATGACCTTTTGCTGAAAACTTGAAAACAGGAAGGGAGGATAGGAAGATTTAGGAGCTTGAAATCCTCCGAAAAAGCGCCAGTAATATTAAAAAGTGCATGAAAGCAGCTGCAGTCTTTACAGTCGATGCCATTTCCTGGGCAGACTGCTCCGGGAGGAAACCTCTGGAGGGTCCGCTGAAGGAGGAGCTGGAGGAGGCGCTGGCCATGGCCGAACGCTTCACCCAGCGATACAACAGCCTTCTGAAAAAGTTTGAGGAGCACATGTTCAACACCTCCTCCATCCTGGATATGCTCAACAAACAGTTCGGCTGGGTGTCGTCTCTGGCCAACAGCACCAAAGACAACATCTTTCAGGTCCAGACGGTACGGAACCCGATAGAGAATCCGCTTAGGTGTGGCGTTCAGGGACACTGATGAGGTTTTTTGAAATGTGCTTCAGGTGGTCTTTGGAGAAACGGAGAAGAATCCAACAGGGGAAGAGAAAACGCCCGCGGAAACCAACGTCTCCGTGCAACTGTTCAACTCCCCACCCATGAACTTCAGCGTGCCAGGCGACATCCCCTGGACTGACCCCAAGTTCTCTGAGGTGGTGGCTCAGGAGGCTCTGGACCGCTACAAGGAAAGCAGCCTGTAAGTGTCGCAGACAGACGGAACAGTTGGGGAAACAGCAAATGGCCCAAAGGGGGTGAATTCATTTTCTTGGGAGATTAAAAGCGCTGCAAATATTTGATTTGTCTTGTGTTTGCTTTCCTAGCATAGTCAAATAAATCCTGGGGCTGACGAAGACTATCCAGGATTCGTCATAACACACCTGAAGCCCAGATGACAAGCACACCTGGAAAACACCTGAAGGCATCCAACCGACCGACTGACCGACCAGAACATCTAGTCCTGCTTCTGCAAATGACTTTAATCTCAGACGTCTGTATTGTGATTAGAGCTCTTTGTCCTGCTGTATGAGGAGATATCCAGTAGACGTAGATGACAGGATTCTGTCACTAGCACCTCCAACCCCGAGCTAAGCTACACGATAAAGGTACCGCAGCGCTTAGACGACATACTACGCTTGAGCTAAAATGGGTAATTCATTCTCATCTTTCAGGCTTCCTAACATACCAGGATCCAACTTGTTCTTCATGGACAGTAGTTCAGTTAAGAATTAATGAGTAGGAAACCAAAGTTTCGTTTTATTCCGGCTGCTTCGGTGACTTCAACAACCTGAAACACCCTTCTTCAGATCTCGTTTCATCCGAGTTGGTTGAAGCGGTCGATTTGCTGGAGTTGAAAGTCACTGATCAACCAGGAAGGGGGAAAAACTATGAGAGGTGATTACATTCAAGATGAGTCGAAGCCTCTTTGTACAGCAGTCTGATTAAGATCTATTAAAATCTGTTTAAATCCTTTCAGGCTTTGTTATTTTATTGACCTTTTTTCACGGTTGTCGGTTGCACATTCATCAAACAGAGAGATATTCACCAAAGAGCAGTGGTGTTTTCAGGCCATTAACCAATATTAAAACAAAAATATCACAAACAATAAAGACACCAGTGTTTAAAATATTGTGCCATTTTTTATTTTTTGTGTAAAAATCACACAGCTGCTAGTTGACTCTGCAGAGATACGGTACATCCATGCAGTTTAACATCTAGGATCCCACAGCCAAGAGAGAAGGAATTAAATAGAATAATCTTACGCCATTAGTCAGCGATTAATGCAAATTTACATACGAGTCCAAAAGTGTGTATCATATACAATATACAGCACAGATCTGGGGGGCGTGGCATTCAAAATCCCATCCAAGGTGAATCTGTGACTGATTGCTTCTGTCTGCCTGGATCGCGTTTGGGGTTTAGAGACCTGCTGTAGTAGCAAACGTAAATCAGTCCGACATGAGGGTTTAAAATGGTATCAGTTCCCGGTTTGGAAACACACACACACACACACACACACACACACACACACACACACACACACACACACACACACACACACACACACACACACACACACACACACACACACACACACACACACACACACACACACACACACACACACTTTAAGAAGGCGAGCCTTGAATGCAACAAGGAGGAGAGGTCAGTCAGCCACAGTGGAAACCTGAACGCCAGTTGAGAAGTAAGGCTTTAGAAGACAGATTACACACACACTCACACACACACACACACATAAAAGAAAGAAGACTTTTAGGGTAATGGCACAAAAACCTGACTGTTTCCAACTGGAGCTTAAAGCATCTTTTCAAACAAGACAGAAACATGCAGGTTAAAAAAAACAAAGACGGACACGACAAATAGAAGAATCAAGGTGGGGGGGGATCAAAGTGCGGTGGGGGTCATTCAAGTCTCCCGTTCTGTTGACTGGTCTCCGTTTGTTACTCTCAAGTCTACAACCAGCGCCCTGATCAAACACTGACGTGGAGTTTTCCTTCCCTCCGGTTGGGGAGCAGAGGAGGCGCCGCTCCTCGACACCCAGAAAGGAAAGAAAAAAGGCAAAAAATGGATCACAAACGTACAGCAGATGTTCTTCTGGAAGATCTCAGGTACTACACTGCCCCCCTCACAGTTGCTACTATGGTAGTACAAACAGCTAAGCCCAGTCGGTCTGTGACCAATCGTCCATACTTGCATAGTGCAGTCAGTTTGGATCTATACACCTGAACACCGACTGGAAACAAAATCACAGCAAAACTTTTTTCCCAGCGACGACACAATTCTTCATAAACTCCGCTTCCTGCAGTCGGAGCAGCTGAAACTTCAAATTCATTTTTTTGATTTTTTGTTTTGTAACCATGTGAAATTAAAAGACCGGAATCAGCCAAAGAAAGCTGAAATGTTGAGGCGAGAAAGGAGAGAGAGGGAGGGAGGCGGCTGCGTTTGAGATGAGAGAGCGGGAGTGAAACCGTTCAGTCGCATCAATCCCTCCATACCGGAATCAAAAGGACAACAACACACACACATACACACACACACACACACACAAACACATCCAGAAGCAGCCTGTTACGTTCAACGGAGAGCCCGACTGCACCGACTCCCAAGAAAAGGACGTCCCTTTAACATTTTAAAGCTTGTGACGCGTCTCACGACTCGTCTCCGTGATTCGACGTTAAGACAGTTTTGGAAAACGTTGGTGTTCAGCTGACAGATTCTAACGGAACGGATTTAACCTTCAAAGATTAATCATGTGTTCAGGTTTGTTTGTTTGTTAGTAGGATGACAGAAGAACGACTTCACAGATTTGAGAAGTGGGACCAGAGAAGAACCCACTGGATTCTGGAGTGGATCCAGATCACAGGCAGGAAACTGGACTTGACTCTTCGTGTTCAGATTAAACAGGAGACGCTGTTGTGTTTGGAGTTCTGAGCTTTGAACGTAGCTGTGTCATGTTTTTTGTCTCTGTACTAATCTGCCAATTTTCTTGACCGTACTGAAATGTTTCCTTAAATCCGGTTGATCTTCAACAGAAGCTGGATGAGGTCGAGATAAAACACGATGGCGCTAGCTTCAAGTAAGTCGTTTAAACGCCACAAACGCGCCGCGTCTCTCCTTCGGTCGCTCAGAGGGTGAAGCGTCGGACGCTAGCGGTTCGTCTTCAGACCAAGACGGGGTTATGGGGGTGTTTTTCCGCCAACCCTAATCCCGTTGGTGCTCCGCTGCCGTCCTCACCTTCACGTCTCTTTAGAGATTGGAAAAGTGCCAGTTTGTAGAAGCCCCCCCCCCCCCACTAGCCCCCCCATGCTCCTGTCATCTCCTCTTGCTGAGCCTCTCCAGTCCTTCCTGGTTTGTGATTAGTAAGTGAATGATTGAGATAAAGAGTTTTGACAGAGCGCCCCCTGGAGGTTGATCGAGGCCTCTCCAGGGGAAAGGCGAGGTGATTGAAGGACGGACGGATGGAAGGAGCGATGGAGGGGGCGGGAGAAGAGGAAGGGGGTGGGGTCACGCTGAGGTCCACAGCATTGCTTCGGGTGAATCACAAAATGTTCTCGTCTCCGCTGGTTAAAGATGAGAGAACGGTCTGAGTTGTTCCAGCTGGACTTCCAGGGATATTCTCTCCTCCAGCAGGTCCTGGAAAAAAAAAAGGTTAGGAATGTGTTACCCAGAAAGGAATATGAAATATACGGATATATTAATATAAAACAGCGGCGCATACCTTCAGCTGCTGCTGCAGTTCACTGTTCAGTCGTGCCAACACTGTGTTCGTCTCTTTATTTCTTCTGATTGAAGCTTGAATCGACTTTTTGTCCTTTCCTACTGACCTGAAAACAACAAAAAAGACCAGTTTTTATTCAAATGAAATAATAAAAAAAAAAACCCCAGACTTGCATTATTTAAGACTTTAGAAAGTCTTTTCCCACCTGGGGATGGAAGGCTGAGTGGCCAGAACAGCAGCGATGACGTTTGATTTCTGCAGACCGTGCTGCTCGTCTTCGGGTCGAAGCTCGTCTTCAGACTTCAATCTCCGTCGAACGGGTTTAGGGGGAGGAGCCAAAGGCCCAGACGACCCCTTGACCTGATGGGACGACGAGTAAACAAAACAAACAGACTGTAAACGACAACATGAATTCAATCGGTAGCACACGAAAAAATAAAATCCGTTCGGATTCCATTTCCAAAGCGGTTTTCTGAGGATGACTCACAGAGTTGACGGTCGCCGAGGATCTCTCATCCGCTTGGCCGTCGCTCTTCACTGTTCTTAAAGGGCCGGCGCCCTCCGAAGACTTCTCCGCCTGCAGCGGATTAAAAAACACGTCAGATTAAACTGTTAACTCCGCCCCTCCAGCAGTGATGTCATCCCCCGGGTGAGGACCCCACCTGTCCCGGCTCGCTGTGCAAATCGACCTCCGGAAGGCTGGACGGCTGTTCCGACGCGGCGAAGGCCTGAAACTGACTGAAGTCGGCAAAGTTGGGCTGCTGGGGGATCTGCTGGGGGGAGGTGGTGTTGAGCACCGCCCCTCCTGGGGCGCCCTCTGCCTCCGTGCGATGCCCGGCGTGTGGCACCGACGACTAGAGACGGGGAAGTAGAGGAGGTGTGGTGATGATGATGACGATGATGACGTCATCTCACATCGTTAGCTGGTCTCACCTGGGTGGGCAGCGGTCGGGGGGGCACGGCAGGCGGGAAAGCTATGGCGGAGGGCTGCGGCTGTCCTGGTGCAGACGCGGCGGCGAAGGTGCGGTTCATGTCGAGGGACGAGGAGCGGGAGTGCGACGGGTGGGGGCGGGGCGGGGGTGGAGGCGGGGCCACCACCTTTAGGGCCTCTGGAGACGTACCGGACTGAGACCTGAGCACAAGCATGGTGAATGAGTGACAGATGAAAGCGAGAGGCGATTTAAATGAGCTGGGAGGGGCAGCTGACCTCTGTCTTGTGATTGGTTCTTGGTCTGAAGTGAAGGAGTCTGAACTGCTGTAACCGTCACCTTCATGCGAAACAAAAAAACAGGCAACATTAGATTCGTTTATTGGCTTCTAATCTATAAAACGTGTAGAAATAAAAACGACCAACACAAATAATTTATGACCGAACGTCCTCTAGTCCGTCTTTACTCACCCACGGTGTTGACGGCTACAAACTTCATGGCCGCGGGTAACTTGACCTCTTCGGACAGTTCGGGCGGTTTAGCCAGCAGCGGACTGGTCGGGTGGTTGTGATCTAAAAGCGTGAGAAACAACAAGCGTTGAGCTTCCAGCAGATAATCACACAGAGCGGTGAGAAAAAAAGAAAAACGAAAAGAGTGACCGCCAAACGTTCCCACTGCCTCTTTAAGGAAAAAGCAAACCGGTTCGGAGTGTGTTTAATGACATGTTTAGTGTTTTCTGCTTCTGAGGGTTGTCATTACCTCTCCTTTACCTCCGCTGAGAAGCGAAGGGACACGACGCTCTGAGACACAGGACCAATACACAAAAAATGTTTTCAACTCCCTCCACTAAACAGTCTCTAAGCCTCACCGCTGCCGGTCCTCTTCAGCTCCATCTCCTGCATGTGGATCTTACTGGGAGTCATCCGGATGGGCACCGGGTGGACGATGGCCGTGTCCTGGAGGGGTGGGGAGGAGGCAAAACAGACGGATTTATAAAGAGAAACTAAATTCACAAATAGACACATGTTTGCTTTCGGCAACATTTCGTTTTCGGTTAATTCTGTCAGGCCTCGACCCGGTTCGAGGCATAAATCCTCCGCGCTGTCAAACCAAGTGCTGACTCGGCTTTATCGTCGCAAGCTCAGGCAAGAGTGTTTGGATCGATGCAGGCCCGAATCACGTTTCTTTAATCCCCATTTTGACCAACGACGGGCGAAAATTCCGACACCTTTGTCTTCATTTTCTAATGTTAAAATGTCAACGGACTCATGTTTTAAACACAGACCTGAAAGTACTGAAGTAAATCTACTCTCTAACGTTTAATTCAGGTACACTTAGTCAGATACTTCCATAGATTTCGTGCTACTTTTATTCCATTTGACGTATTAGCAGCTTTAGCTAACAGTTATATTCCACACGTCACTAATGGCAGACCATCGTCTTGTGGTTCCAACTTGTCAGAAGATTAAAGCGTTTTTAAATCATTGTTTTGGGTTTCTGTTCAGTGTTGTTTTGTAGGATTTCCACAACTTTAAAAGCACTTCCAAGTAATTTTTTAAAAAAGCACTCGTGATTGGTGGATGTTACTGCAGGAAAAAAAAAAAAAAAAAAAAAAAAAGGTGATGTTTGATAGATGCTAAGCTAGCCACGTCACAGCACAAACCGACCAATGCCGATGCGACAGACGGAACGTCATGCAGAAAGAGACAGAAGAGAGACAGATTCAGAAAGGGTTAATGTCTTCCATTAATGGTGAAACCATGCATACTAAGTGATTGACTTACAGGATCAGCTGGTGCAATGTTAGAGTCAAATTGGGTCAGAGTTTGTGAGCTGGAGGAGCGCTCGCTAAACGTCTCCCACTGCTGCAGGAGACAGACAGACAGTGAGAAAAAAAACATGTCAGCCAGTGCAGTGACATCACACAATTACATCATCAGCCTGAGCCGCCGACGGAGACGCCGCGTCGCCGGTCGCCGACAGATGACGACGACGCGGCGATGCGACGTCGCCGATGGGAATGGAAACAAAAAAAAAAAATTGGACATCGCTGACTTTTGGTAAAGGAGTGCGTTGAATATGTACGGTAATCATGTTCGACGATGACGAGACGGCGTGACGATCAGTCGTGATGGATGGATGAAGAAAAAAAAAAAAAAAAAAAGCAACTTTGTCTGCTCGGCCCTGAATGTTTGGGACAGAATGAAACGCGGAGAAAGGGACAAACAGGAAGTCGGCGGTTTGAATGGTCGTGCGTGCGTGTCGGAACCTCGTTGCTCTGGTTGATCTCTGGCCAGGCCTGGTTGAGCGAAGGCATGGAGGGGGACTTGTTGGGGGTGACCTCCACCGGGGAGCCGGAATATCCCACGTCAGCGCTAGGCTCTGGAACCCCTGAGGGGGGGAAGGATTAGCTGGATTATTCACCGACAGCAACACAAACTATCATTTTCCCATCACGACTGGGAGGCAGATTATACACCCTGCAGTGCAAATAAAACCGACTCGACGGGTTTTATGAGACCTAAGGTTGCTTGAGTGAAACAAGGGAGGGGGGGGGGGGAGTTACCTGCTGAGTCATCGAGGTCGATCAGCTTTGGCATCAGGCTCTCGGGCAGCTTCTCGGGGAGGTCGTAGCCGTTCTTTCGGGCCACCACCAGGTGGAAGGCGGCGCAGAACTCGTCCAGGGTCAGCGCTCCGTCTTTATCGAAGTCTGACAGCTCCCTTCAAAAAACACACGTCGTATCAGTGAGGTTCCTTTTCCCGACTAAAACTGTCAGCCTTCTTTTTTAAAAAAACAAAACAAAAAACACCACATCTTGGAGGCATCATTCAAAAAGTTTTATCTGCTCCTGATGGTTCCCATCTGAGCAATTATTCCTCTTTAAAAAAGATAAATTTGGCTTCAGAGAGATTTTATTTCTTCCAGAAAATCATTTAGAATAAATATATCAAACAAGAAGCTGAAAATCTGTTCTCTTTGGCTTTTCATTAATAAAAAATGGTGATTTCTATTTGAATGAGCATCGGTTTTTGAGGTCGAATAGTCACAAGGTCAAACCAAACACTTAAGGAAATGACTGACGACGCTGACTCACCAAATATGTGACAACTCTAAAATCGGTAGCTTTGATTTGGTGAAGAACTCTTTAGCGGCGGAACCTGGAAGACAAAGACACCCAGACGCTGCTGCTGATGATGACGATGATGACAGCGATCCTCTTTGCGTACAGGGGTGTGCGAGCGCGTCTTTACCGGGTATGAAGCCCGTGAGGTCCGGCTGGATGGTTTTGAACTGGTTGATGTAATACTGTCTCTGCTCGTCCGTGATCTTCCACGGGTCGTCGTAGCCGCTGGACTGTCGCTGGATCTCGTTTGTCGTCGCCGCTGAGGCCACGGTTCGTATCGTTGTACTTTCCTACGGGGACGCCGTGAGGAGAAAAACGTATAATCATTATTTTAAAAAAACCTTTAAAAGTCTTTAAAAAGTTCAGTCTGCCTGTCTAAAATAAAGCTCTAAGGTAGAAAGGTCACAGGTTTTCCATCGCACCAGCTATCGTAGTTTTTAACCTTGAGCTGATATCAACTGTTTGCTCGTGTCGCCGGTGGGATCACTGCTGTTTTCTTTCTGTGTCTGGTGGTTCGCTTTCACGCGATTAGAGGCGCTGATAATTTTTGCTCTCTAATAGTTTTTACTCTCATTATTTACAGTAGTAAGGCTGGAATATTCCAGGTGATTGTTCTAAGCGGCGTCCATGGCGCCGGCAGCAGCGCCCTACCTGGACAGACGACGGGTGCATCGCCGGGAGCGCGCTGGACGGCGGCGTGTCCGCCGTGAAACTGACCCAGCTCTCCTGACTCGGAGGCGGCGGCGAGTGGGACGACCACATCCCCTCACCGGGTACCGGACCTGGATGGGAAGAGAACAGCAAAGACACTGAGACCCCATAATGCATTGGGATTATTTTAATTCAAGCCGCATTTTGAGCTGATGACAGCACAGCGTGGATCACATGACGCCTTCGATGTTCCTCTAAAAAACCAGCTGCAGCTTTAAGTTGCTCCCAATGAAAAACAGGAAGTAGCACAAAGCCGAGCGGCGTGTTCCTCCCTGACAACGGCATCAACTTCCTGTCATTAAAAGAGTCGACTCAACGGATTAACGGGATGAGTCACTGACGGTGGATGTTACCCGTAGCTGGCGGTTCTCTGAACTGCGTCCAAACCGCTCCGGTTGCGGTCGCCACCGGTTGCCTGTCGGTGTTCCCCCCGCTGTGCTGCCGCTTGTGTTTCCTCCACGAGTGAGGGGAGGTGGGAGGGGACTGGTGAGGGGACACCACGGGGGATGTCTGTTCAGGCTAGCAGACATAAAAACAACACAATCAAGCACGTGAGATGTGTATTCCGAAATCTTTATTTTTTTTTTACGGTTTCACACGTGAGCAGCAAATGATTTACATCCCATAGATTAAAAACTAAAGGGTGACGTCGACTCGACTGACTGCTGCTGCTTTCAGCAGGAAAAGTCAAAAGCAGAAAACTCCAGCTGGAAACATTCACAGGGAAAAAACACAGGAAGCACATCCCTCCTCCAGCAGCATATATCTAGTAAAGGCTGAGTTCAGCTGCAGGAGGAAATAAAACGTGTGCAGAAAGATAAAACGCGCTAACGTTCACATGTAACACATTTACTGCAGAGTTTAATGTATTTTATATTACATTACATGGAATTATAAGATTAAAAGCAAAGAAATGACAAAAAAAGTCAGCTGTTGGGTGTCATTTGCTAACCTGAGGCTCTCCGCTGGGCGCCATGGGCTGGATGACCTCGTGGACGGGATGTGAGGTTGATGACGGGGGCGCTTTCTTGTTCTGGAGACCCCTCCCCGGAGGTCTGGGTATGACTGAGGTGGCGGACGGCGGGTACAACCCCTGGCTGTCAGTGTCCTGGTACAGAGCGGCGTGCCTCGCCTCCGCCTCGTTCTTCCCCACGACGAACCGGGGCAGCGGCAGGTCTTTGACTGGGGGGAGAGGAACCCGAACGATTAGTCAGAACGGTTTGAGAAAGGTGTTTGTGGCGAGATGGAAATCTGTAAAACGTTATCCTTTTGAAAGAGAAAGTCAGGCTACTTCCACAAATAAAAGTGCATTGGTTTCGTACACAAAGAAACGACACGGACAAAAAAAACCCCAGAATGACTCACACATGTTGCCTCGGTGCGCTTAATGACTCGATTATAATCAGTCTGAGCAGAACAGAAACAAATCAGGAGCACGCTGCATCAGATTACCACAACCGGCCATTATCAAGTGGGGGCGTAGCTGGCAGATTCTGAACCTGTTGCTGTGTGTGTGTGTGTGTGTGTGTGTGTGTGTGTGTGTGTGTGTGTGTGTGTGTGTGTGTGTGTGTGTGTGTGTGTGTGTGTATAAATCCTCAACAATGAAGACAGGGATTGTAAGCCAGTGATCAGCAGCTGCCGCCGTATGACACACGGCCGCTTCGACGCTAACGGCAGAGTTTTTGGGGCCTAATTTGAAAGATAAGAAGGAGCAGCAGCCAGACGAACATGAAAGCAGCGAAAACACAGGAACAACACGCCAACTTCTAAGGAAGCACGCAGCAACTGAGTCAACACGATATTCATTATACCAGAAAAGTGTTTTCTGTTTTTATTCCAATTTCTCACATACGTAATAACTTTCTATTGGTTGACTGCATGGAGCAAAACAAACATCCTGAACTTGGTGCAGTTCAGACATCCTAAAATCTGATATGCATCTCTTTGAACATCACGCTCGAGGAACTGTCTCCTGAATCCTCTTGTTATCTCTCTACTTATCTATCTATCCATCTATATATAAATAAAATGAAGCATTAATCTTGGGACAATCCAGACCGAACGAGTCGCTTCATGTCGAGGGTGATGTTGACATCTTTTGGAGAGTCACGCCAAAGACAAACAGAAAAGGTAATTACACCCTCAGAGGCTCAGAGGACTCAGGTAAACACAAACATCTGTAGCCGCCACAAACAACTCAGGAAGCTAGGTCACCAAATCACCTCTGATGATACTGCATTTTTATCTACAGTGGCAACACACACACACAAATAATGAGCATTTTGGATTTTCTAGTCCTGCGGAAGGAAGTCTGGTACGTGGAAAAAGGAAAAGAGGATCGAACCATTACTTTGCGATCACAGGCCGGCTGGCTGATTGAACTGTTTCTGACTTTAAACAACGTAAAATTTCGGATTGACAAAGTTTCAAGGACTGACTGTCATTCTTCAGGTTATTAAGCTAAATGCTTTTTCCAACACAGCTTTCCACCCAATTTATGACATCCTCTCACTCATTAAACTATGATTTAAAAAATAAACAAACAGGTAAACAAAATCAGTGTTAATCCAGGCTGGATGGTGGATGTGGGGTGGGGAAGTATTCCACTCATACTCCACTGAGTCTTGTCTGATTGGGGTTCAGAAAGGTGGACTCACCCGAGTTGAGGCTCTCCACCCGCAGGGGCAGACCGGACTGGGCGATGGCGATGAGCTTCAGGGCGATGTAGAACTGGCTGCGCCCAAAGTGACCGAGACGAGTGGCTCCGCATAACTCAGTGATCTAAACACACACACAAGGACGAACATTTAACAACATTGATAAAACTATGCAGGACATCTCATCATTTTTTGGTGAAAGCAAACAAAGCATTGCCCGGTCATGTGATGAAAACCCAGGAAGCCAAACTTCATGACTTCAGAATCACGTGACTCCTCAAGAGAGACTCGTGAATGACTGAGATCTGCCACAGTTGACTGATCCCTTTCTTGCTGACAGAGGACTTATTCTGCGTACGTGTGAATGGAACACATCAGTGATTTTCTCCAGCCTGTTAACACACACAGAACTGCAGCTGCGTGGATCTCATCATTCACAACAGAGTACAATTTGAGAGTTGAGGCTTTACCCCACTGCCCAATTCTTTCACCACACCGCTCCCCTTGTTGACCTTGAGAAAAGAACTCATACTTGCAAACTGCAAATACAGCCCTGCTGAGAGATTCAGAGTCACAACAATGAGCTGCAGCGGTTCCACTGGCTGCTCATAACTCACGGCTAACAGACAGGGAACAGACGGTCTTGATGACACGGCAGTGGATGTGATCACCACATGAATGCAATAGAAGGCACTCTGAGGTAGCACAGAGTGACCGTCAATAAATGCCGGACAATCAGAAAATAGCCTCAAAGCTGTCAATATATCCTGGGCATAGCAGACAATAATAAACAGACCTCAGTAACAAAATCTAATTCCTTTACCTTCACCTCCAGGCATTTAAATCATGTGCATCAGTAGTGTGAGTTGATATCAAAAATATATTCCATGATGGCCTTTCACAGATACATAAAATCCATTTTGATTACACTTTATCTGCAGCAGGCACACGATCCAGATCATGACATGAATAAAATGTACTCTGGGTTAATACATATGAGCAAAACCTCTATAAAGGCTAACTAAATACCACTCCATTACTCAGGCTTGTAATGTTGAGACAGTGTGGATTTAGGTGACAACTGCCATAAATCACAAGGAGCAGTTGGCACCGTGTTGTTGGGTCTGTATTTCCACTGCATCAGCTCGACCCAGCAGTGAACACAGTGACAGATTTAATGGAGGGAGCAGACAGAACATATTCAGCATTCATGTGAGGCATAACGTGGTAAAATACTTTGAAGGCAAACATGCCAGTGTCTGCAACAAGATCAGAGATGTATGAGGTGTTTGTTAGAGCCAAACCCCCCCAGCTAAGGACAACTAAGTGACTGACAGCCCCTTTCATTGGGCTAACATTAGCCAGAAGAAGGTGTGTCTGTTTTTCTGCGCAGCACTGCTAACTAGTAAAGCTAACCAAAGCTTCAATGTATGACAGGTAAACTCTGATATCCAACAAGTACATGAAATATCACGCAGTGGAAACATGTTTGGTGGACTACTGCTATCATATGATGGGAACACTTGAGAATTGGCACTAGCTAACGCTAGCTTACCTGCAGGACAACTTCGCTGGGTAGCTGGGCCGCCCGGAAAAGGTCAAGAACTCTCCCATTGGAAGCCACTTTTTTGGTGTTGTCCGTGTCGCAATAAACGAAAAGATCCGAGTAATATTTCTGCTCTATGTCACTCAACGTTAGACTTTCCATCGTAGTACAAATCGGATCTGAAAACCAGACTAGTTGGCTGTTGATTAGCTCGTAGCCAATGGCTGGGGCAGCATCCAAAAATGGGCGAGACTTCAGATCCCAACTTAGCTAGCGTTAAAGCACTAGCTAACCCTGGGGATAGCAGGAATAATGTCCGTGTGGACTCTCTACCAATCCCAAATACTATCTGTTGATAAAAAGAGTTGATAACCATTCAAAAAAAATCAAATAAGGAACGCTTTCATGCAGACAATGACTTAGTTGACTTGTTGGGCCAGCCAAAGCAAGTAGCCAACAGCTGGCTAGTAGCACAGCGAGCTAACAGCTACCTTGAAAGTCAGTTGACACTATCGTTAAGCTAACTAGCAAGTCGCAAAGTGCGTCCACCTCCTCAGCCTGGACGTCTACCACACTAATATCACGAAATAGCACTTCTTCTCCCTTTAATCCGTGATGGGATGGTGTCTCTACGATTCCCTGGACACAAATTCCTCTGCGGGGCCGTTACAAGTAAAGTTTCATGGTCTCCGGGTTCCTTCCTCTAGTAATCTTAGCCGCCATTCCTACCACAAGTGTGAAGCACGACACAGTTAGGATGGAACATCCGGTTACAGGTTTCAAATTAAAACACACCCAGACTTGACAACAAAGCTTTTCAGTGGCGATTGTATTCCTTTTTTATGACGGGTTATAATGTGTCTCAGGCTATCTTACTTCTAAGTAGGAGTTTAACCGTAGTAGATGCTTTATTAGTAACAATAGTTATTAGTAACTAATTGTACTCAGCTGCCTTGAGGCCGATATTTTATATAATAAATAGTGTCTGATCATGTGGTTATTTTAAAGTTCACATTTACTGTGTATCTAGGAAAGATTTATGCTAATTTTAAACATTATAATTTGGCTATGCTTGATTAATATTTATGATTAGTCTTGAATCTGAACTTTTTTCAAGAAATATTGATGATGCCTTTGTCCATCTAATCCCAAATTAGCATTCCTTTATTACTCCACCCCGACAAAAAGCCACGGAGAATGCAAAATTATGAAATCATACCATCTGTGTGCTGGAGCTGCACCAGATTGGTGAATACTCACTATTCTGCAACAGTGCATCTGTACCACTAACCTGGTTTAGTATGTAGTATGACCCAGAATCAGGATCAACGCATCTGCTCATCAACCTGATAACAGATCATCCCAACAGTCAGATTTATCAATCCAGTCATGGTTTGCCTAGTCCATGAACAGGCACATTACTACTGTAATCAATGGTGATTACTGATTTAGTAAGACGTTGAAAAATCATACATGCTAGCTCTGTTTGTGTTTTGTTATTGTTTTTGCTTGATTAAATTTGCTCTCTCTACCAAAATGGTTCATGACTTGCATCTCTACACCTGTACATCTGTCTATTGTGAAACTTACTGCAGTGATATTGAGTGACAGTTCAAGGTTATTTTATTTTCTATTTATTTAATTTTACTTAAGTGCTAATCTCCGAACGGGAACTTTCCCCTTGAACATCATGCCGCTGATCAATCAATTCTTGCTCATTAACAAACATAACATTGTGCTTTTATTTTGAAAACAAACTTAGCAGTTTTCCGGTCCAAACCAAAGTTTTCTCATGCTGCCTTGACGTCTCCGAGACGTCACTGGGCTACGGTCCGAGTCAGCGCGAGCTTGCTTAGCCTGCCAGAAACCCGGATGAGCGTTTTCAAAATAAAACAAGTAATTTTACTATGACTCATGTGATGGAGACGTTTTACAGAATAAACAAACAGATGCTCGACTGCTCTCTATCTCCCACAAGCGTTACTCAGGAGGTCTGTCACTGTTGTGTGCGATAATTTAATAGTGATATTTATTCATTAATGAATTCTGTATCATCTTGTGCAATCGCTTCCGCAAACAGTTTCAAGCAAAAATGTTTATGCATACTATAACCACAATTCCTTCTGCACTTTGAGCCACCTAGTTTTCTTTGGAAATGCTAGACACGCGTTTTCTGTCAAGGTAAAACGACGAATATCTCTAAAACTGGATTTTTTTCAAGGGAATATTCTTCAACACAGGGTCTTGACATATATCCTAACATCGTGTGTACAGTATACTCCCAGTTTTAGTTCTAATAAAACCTTTTGATGCGTTCTTTTCTTTCCATTATACGTTAAAAATTTGTTTCCGTGGCAGGGAGTTGCACCAGAAACCGTCTCTTGCTTGTGGAGGCAGGTTCCAGGCTAAAGTCTTCCCTCACTCATGCCATATATGGAGCACCGACTGTGAAGGTATCACATTGTGTCACAATGAAGTCAGATGATCTTAAATGGTGCCTTTAAGTGTTGCAGGAAGTTACAGAGTCATGACAGTAATCTAAAAATAAAGCCTTCAGTTTGACAATTTGTTGTCACTATTTAAGAATGTGATTCTTTTTTCTCACTCTTTTCTTGTTCCTGTCATAGATAGATGGATAAAGAAAATATGAAGTATAATTGGATCTTAAACAATTAAATATAAAATACAAAATACACTTTTTTCGATACTTGTAAAAATGTACAACGCATTTAAAATACTTTTTTTAAAAAAAAACTGCAGTATCTACTTAGCCTATATTTCGTATTACACAAATTTTTTGATACCGGAGAGGCCTTTATCAAAGCGCGTTCTTTGACATAAAAATCCCTGAGCAGTCAGCGAACGCCGCAATCTCATCCACTGGACGCGACTCAACTGTAAGTCGCTGGTCATTTAATTATAGTGATAAAATATATTTAAAGCACACTCTGTAGTATATCATAGTAACGTTATAATTAAACCAGGTTTTCGCGGACTATTATTGAATAATTTCTCGACACAGATCACATCCGTGTATCTGTCTGAAACTCCCCGACCCTTCACCAGCGGATCGGTTGTTCCACGCTAGAAGGTAACGATACCGGTGAACTCGTGTCCGCTGCTCATTTGGATATTTTATGTTTAAAATTGAGTTTTATGGAACTGTGAATTCCGATCATTAATTCGCGTTTAAGAAGCGACCACGTCTCACTGAACACGAAGAATTATAATCTGTATTATAATGCTTTCCTGTGGTTAGCGAGGGATGCTAATCGAGCACTTCCGCATTGATGAAGGACCGCCCTGTTCAAGTTGTAGCTCGTTAGCGCTGCTGAGTTCCTGCAGTGTGACCCGAGATGTTTGGACGAGTGTATCAGGAATGAAAAAGACACGGATATCGATCCAATGACCAATCAGACCTCAATTCATCAATATGTTAAAAGTGCAATAGTCTTGCTGATGATTAAATATGACCAAAGGCGATCCTAGACTGTATAGGGGCCCCGGGCAAAGACTGTAGCCACCCAGTGCAATTAGGATTCTTGACAAATTTACCAATAAATAAATACATTTCATTTAAACCAAATTATTATTCAACAAAATAAATAACATATAAATTTCCTGCACTGTTTTTGTTTCTTGGTTTGGTTTTGTCTTTTTTTTTTTTTTTAGCAACAATGAATGTCGAGCATGAAGTAGAGCTGCTGGTGCAGGAGATAAAGCGACTCGGCACCGAGGGTGAGTCCATCCTTTATGATTCTGTTTTATAAACTTTGTTACCAGGTGACATTTTCTCAAGGATGTTTCATGCCTCACAGGAGTTCAGTGTTCAGGAATCAAGGAATCTATTTGTGTCTTTGAATGCTTGTGCAGCGTTCAAGTTCAAGTGGGGAATTTCAAACAAATATGATAAGTCCCACTTTTCCCACAAACATGAGGCACAACGATTTGAAGGCCACCCAGTGCCAAAGCAATCAGCCTATGTATCCATTAGATGATGAACAGGAAAGAAAAAGAGGAACTCAATGCAGCTTTTATAGTCAAAGTCAGTCTTAAGGTAAAACTCTTAAATGTCCTCTTTCTACGGTCCCAGATGTCAGGATGTGTTGCTGTTCTGTGTTATAGCACTACTTCAGGGTATTTTATAGCATGCTGCATGATGTCATTGTCACGGGGAATTGCTTTCCAAATATTCAGTGATGTTTCTGACTACTAATGTAGTTTTTCCAGTTAGTTTAGAGCTTTTAAGTATTAGCTGAACTTTCTTTGAGCTTGTTCTGGAGTTGTTGTATTATCTGTATTACCCTGTGTTATCGTTGATGTCTCTCTGTACCTTATACAGATGCAGATTTTTATTTTAAGCACTGTGCGTCTACCACAATCAATGTCCACTGCTTTCATATTTCAGGGGGTGATGGCAAAACAAGAGTGAAATTCGGGGTCCTGTTCAGTGACACCCGCTGTGCCAACATCTTCGAGGCCTTGGTGGGCACCCTGAGGGCAGCCAAGAGAAAGAAGATTGTCAACTTTGAGGGCGAGTTGCTTCTCCAGGGGGTCCACGATAATGTTGAGGTGATCCTGCTCAAGGAATGAAGCCGGTTCGGGCTCCATCCACCACTGCGGGGTCACACCGAGTCTCCTCCAAATACTGAGCATTTGTGGGACGTCTCTTGTCATGGATCTTTTGTTTTTAGCTTCCTTTTCGTTCAAGGTATTTGAATGCAAACATATTGACCAAATAGAATAGTTTAAACTGGATAGCCGTGGATTCATCTGGCTGCTCTGCTTGTGATTGAATCAAGGTTCAATATTTAAAGTGGAATGGGCAAACAAAAAACAAAAAACAGTTGAATAATGGCTTCATTCATACGTTCATATGACATATAAACGTTATCCTTCTCAGGCGCTGCTGTTGCATCGACCACGGGTCCAACACGTCTTTTTGATACACTTTTTAAGACAAATCAGGAATGTAATAATCTGTCTGATGCCTTGATTTTGGTACTTGTTGTTCAAATCTGGGAGAAAACTTACTGTCCCAAACCTCAACACCTCTCATATTGATAAAAGTATAAAAAGAAACCGGCTTGATTTAGCAACTTGCACAGGCTTCCTCACATTATTTAATAGGAACCCCCTGACTTCGACTAATTGTTCATAATGGATGCTTGTTTCTGAAGCTGCACCAGGAACAACCTCCCTTTTTAACAGCTGCCATTGGAGAAAGACCTCACAATTTAAGAACAATTGAGCTTTGTCACTTTCAACCCTGTTTAGTTTTAGAAGAACTAGTAATGTGTATCCACAGCGGCCGCTGCATTTGCAGTTGACATGAACCATTTCTTCTACCTCTAGTGGACTTCTTCAAAAGACATTAAAAGATCAGCCCTTCAGTGAAAGTGAGATCTATTCCTTCACAGAAACTAAAAAAAGTACGTTTCAAGGAACGCCTTTGCACCTTTTTGTACTCATTGCAGACAGCGGAGGTGGTTTTTAACTCCATCTTTTTGTAAGCGGTCAATAACAACTTTCTCGAGCAAGCAAACTCCAAGCCTTTTCTCTTTTGAGAAATGAATGATAAGCAAACGGCGAATGTATTTCTAGTGCAATTTTATAAGCGTATATTTACAGGGTGATTGGTGCCAAATTTAAAAAAAAAGATGAGTCTGTATTGTTTCTCAGGACCAAATCCTTGTGACCATAATGTGTCTATTGTCCCATCGTTTAAATAATATGTCTTACCTGCAACAAAAAATGTCTTTCACAGTTTGTTTGTGTTTCTACTGATTGCAGTTCTTTTTTGTTTATTTGTTTCAAGTCTATTTTTTCTTCTAGCTGAAATGTTAACAAGCTCTTGCAACTTTGTAAGGAAGCCCAAAGTGTTCAAGATAAAACCTTGAATACACAAGTATTGTCAAAAAATCTATATAATCCAGTATTTTTTCAATTCCAATCATATTATACAGTTTAAAAAAATCATCTATAAAGATGTGATCTATATTTAATCCTGCAATAACTCTTGTAATCACAATCTAATTACCGATGCATCAGAATGAAATGCATTTCAATAATCTGTTGGTTTACTTCACAATTTATCAATTACACTAATTTTTGTCTCTTTTTGCTCAAACCAATTTTAGAATTTTGCTTATTGGTTTAATTTTGGCCACTTTGGGTATCCATAGTTTTTTCTATTTTGCTGCAGCTGTTATATGAGAAACTAATCTCTGTCTTGAACGATACCAGAAACCAACAAATCTCTAAGACAGTTGTGTATTTATAGAATATAAAGCGTTGTTGTTTTTTTCAGTATACTGTATTTTGGTCCTTCCACTGATCACACAACAGCCTAATCTACAAATCATGTACGATCTAGTTTACAGTCACTGCTGTTGTAGCTCAGGGCTAAAAAAAAAATACAGGATCAGGAGTCAATTTTCTTGAAATATTTGACCTTTTTCTACATCTTATCGGAGACCATCCATTTGCCTTCTGAAAACTGTTGAAATCAGGAAAATCAAGCAAGGTTAATTGTATTCTAATAATTATTGATTCTTAAATGTTGCATAGAACAAATTGTGAAATATAGGAGAAGTTGGGAAATGTTCTGGAAATCATTTAGAAAAGGAAGTGTGACAGAAATGTGTTGCATCAATGTCTTTTTGAATTAGCCTGCTGTTTTTGCACTGAAATGAGCTTTTGAGACGGATTTTCTGTGCAAACTACTGTATAACAACATTTAGCAAGAACCATCGGAGCGCTGCCAATACTTTGCTCCGTTTCTGTGACCTAATGGGATGCCTTCATGATGTGTTCAAGTCCACCATCATTTTGTTTTTATACTGGCAATAACATTCTGAAGCTTATAATACATTCTGAGGAATAAAGTCTTTACACTTGAAACCTTGATCTTGGTTTGTGTCATGTTTTGTCTAGTGTCTCTAAATGTTGAAATAATCTTTGTAACAACTCTTGACGTGCTGAGGAATCCATCCTGTGCATGTTTTCCTCTTCTCACACACCTGTTTTCAGTACTAGTGTGTCCAGATAACCCCTCATGCATAAATCATATTTCCTACCAGCTTGAAACGCTGCTCTAGATTGTTCAACATGATCATAATGTACCATTTATGGTTTGGGTTCTGAATGAAAGACTCATGATGCAGAACAAATAAACATCTTTGGTTCTGCTGATGAAACCTTCCTGTCTTTATCCTGATTCTTTTTCATCCTCCTTAAAATCTGGAAAATGCCATCCATGGTTTTTTTGGAACCATGTCCCACTTGGCTTCTGTTGCTCATTTAGCTGATTTTTTTTTCTGTCACACTCAATGCAACAATATTTCACTAATTTTAGCATCTATACACTCTCTAGAACCAGTCGCTTCTGATCAATAAAGCTACGTTCGATTAAAGCTGCTCTACATATTTATATCAATTTGCATAAAACTTTAACATCAATTAAATTTTGAATAGAGAGCGTGCATTAAATTATGCCAAAAATGAGGGGTGCATTTAGAACAAGAAATCATCTAACAATGGCATATGTTTTAGATATGTATATGAACTTCTTAGTAAACTTAAAATTAAAACTCATGAGGAAAATCATATTAATAAAACTCACAATTACACATAATATTTAGAATACCTGCAACGTTTATTTAGTTTAAAATGTGCATCTTGCAAGATAGGAAAAAATCGGAACTGTATACTGTACTGTACATAGTATCGCTCACACGGGCGGACGAGGGATTCAAAATTTTCCCACGGAACTAGAACGCAGCACAATTCGTCTACGTGCAATGTGGGGGGCGGGGTCTGGTGACGTCAGGGGTGGAAGAAAACAGCGGAGCAGGAATCAAAACAAGCCCCGGACACGCCTTCGTTCTTAAAGGTTATAGCAGCTTATTTCCTCCAACTAGTGCCGTCAGAGCGCCTCCGCGGCCCGCCGTCCACGAGGACGAGTGAAAGAATGCAAAGGCGCTGCAGCCATGGAGTCCACAGACATGTCAGTTAGCGCTGACAGCAGCCGTTCGTAGAGGTCGACAGCAGAACACCGACATCCTGTAAAATGCCCAACCAGAAGAACAGCAAGGGAAAGAAAAGCAAGCGCAACAACAGTAGCGGAGATGAGCAGGAAAATGGAGCCTGTGCAGGAGCGACAGGAGGCGCAGCCGCTGCGGCGGCGGCGGCGGCGGCAGCGGCGGCGGCTGCACCCGGGAACGAGCGCTCAAGTGGTAAGAAGGGACACGGACGGGAGATGTGGAAGTTTTAAAGAGATGCTGCCTTGTTTGCAGGAACGTCTGTCCGCGATGGAGACGTGCATGCGCCGCGACGCTGCGAATGACACCGCCGCATCTCTCCACCCTCCAGAAAACGAAAGCATGAGGTTTTAAACGCGCGTCAGTTTAATAGCTGGTTAATTATCGTCTTAATACGACGCTACGGCGGTCGATCACGACTCGAGGCCTCGCGTGAATTGCGTGGATCCGTGTGTGCGTGCGGTGCGCGTAGCGTGGAGCTGTAGCGCACAGCCGCGCTCAAATCTCGGCCACTGGTTTGTTTGGGTGCAAGAAGATCGTGGGACCTGTAGGCAAAAGTGTTGGAATATTATTGCAACGCGTGTGAACTGCTATTTGGGATGTTAGCCGAATTATAGAGATATGTTTTTACTCTCCCAAAAAGTCTTTATTACTGTCATGGATCGATTGATCCGCACCTGATCACAAGATAATCTTTAAATTGACAGATTTACGAATGGAAGCTTGTGCCTCGAGCTCTTCTTAGAGAGAGAGAGAGAAAAAAAGGATTATCAGCTATGAAAGATTATTTATTCCTTCTGGTCAAACGGAGCCTCGCGCCACTAATATCGCCCGTCTTTATGATCAGTTGCACGCACGTGACTGATCGATGGCTGTTGCGTTCGGTTTGGAGGCTTTTGCAGGCCTCGGCGCACTCTGTCCATACAGTTTTGGGGTTTTTTTTTTTTTTTTTGGTTGTGGCCTTCCTCAAGGGTAATACTGACACCTCACCGCTTGTCTGCGCACTCAAGTTCAACTTCAACTTCATCCCTGACGTGAAACAGCTGAGGAAAAAAAAGTTTCCACGCGTGGATTCTGGCGCACTTTTGTGTTCAAAACACGCATGGACGATCTATTATTATAAGATGTCACTACAGTCATTTTATTACATTTGTATAACGTTTATAATGTGGAGCTTTTGGGGTATTCTAACGTTTTAGTGAAAGGTGAAAGATGAACTAATATATTTGTCTTCAGTCAACTTTTATTTTATTCTAGTTACTATAATAAAGCCTCGATGACCTAAAAGCGGAATTATTAGTATGTTATTGAAGTTCATCACCAGCATTTTAGTAGGTTTTTTTCCAGCAAACGTGCCTCCAGTTTGTAGATTTATATGTTATTTTATTCTAGATTTATTTTTAATTTTAATTATCTTTTGAATTTTGGACCCAATATTCTATTTAGGACAAATTAATAACATAATCAGATATATTTCCCCATCAAGGTAATTAGTAACAGGGCTGCTCAGGGGAGAAGGCTTTCAACACAGTTGCCTCTTAATATGAAGGTTGCTGGTTTGAATCCAGACCCGGGGGCCTTTATGTGTGATTCCATGTCCCTTCCCACATCCCGGGTGTGCGTGGGTTCCCTCCTGCTGTTCCGCTTTTCTCCCGCCTGTCACCAAATGTCAGCCGGGATGAGCTCCAGCCGCCCCCTGACCCCTCCAAGGAGTGAATTTTAATATGATACATCACCTAGAATTGACTGATTAATCAGTTAATCTTGATAAATCATCGATTGCTGCCTGTCGGGACAGTATAATAAATAACTCGTGTTGAGAATTCAGGCCTAAGATTAAAAACGTCTATTTGACGTCTATTTTTTTCTCTTCTGTGTCGGTACTTCAGAGAAAAAGAACAAAAACCACTGACAGAGTAGCGGAAAGAGAAAGAGGAAGCTGTACCCCTACATGAGCTACTTCTGTGTGCCCACATATGCTTGGTGCACATCCAGGCTCGACAGTTGGCGATGTCTGAATAGAACCGCTCACACACACTCTGGTGACCCAGTTGATTTTTATAAATCAATGGCGAGGAGAAAGCAGCGACACAATATCTTCCCGTTGAACATTTTCACCTGGCTTGGTGCTGCCGATAGGTGTGGATGAAGATATGTTAAACTAGTGTGTGTGTGTGTGTGTGTGTGTGTTAATCTGTTATCTGTGTAATCAGTCCATCAGGTTTTATCATGATGAGTTCCAGGGCTGCTGTTATTATCTATCTGTCTCAGAATGAATTTATCGATTCATCAAATTATAGTGGAAATTATCCCTGAGCCAAAAGTAAAATTGCAAGATGCCCTGATTTTATTCAAAAAACGACTGAAAACCAAAATATAATCTCATATTGTTTTGCTGAATTTGTTTTGTTTCAGTTTAAAGACATCTGTGTGAGTTTTCATTCATCATGGTCATGGTTATCCAAAGTTGTTTAAATCGATCCACTGAACTTTGTTTAAAGCATATATCTTTTATTTTTAATTATATAAAATAAATCAAACATTTGATCGTTTTAGAGATCCTGGTTTTGGATTAGAAGATTTCTCTTCTATAGGAAATGATCTAACATTTAATTTAATCAAGCCAGTTATTTATTTACTAACCAATAAAATGATAAACAGATTTTTGATTATGAAAATAAATTAAATCAATGTGGATTTTTGACTGCAGCTGTGAAAAAAGAGCTTTTTGAACGTCAGCTAATGCTGATTTTAGAGACCTAATGATGAATTTTTTTAATGAATAAATCGTCAGCTGCTGACACAGAATGAGTCGGATTGCACCATAAAATCCTCCTCTTCCTCCTCTTCCTCCATCCAGAGGGCCAGTGCGCCACGCCTCTCTGCTGCAGCCTGGGCCGTCCCGTCGACCTGGAGAAGGACGACTACCAGCGGGTGCTCTGCAACAACGAGCTCTGCCCGTACGGCAACTGGATGCACCTGCAGTGCTTCTACGAGTGGGAGAGCTCCATCCTGGTCCAGTTCAACTGCATCGGCCGCGCCCGCTCCTGGAACGAGAAGCAGTGCCGGCAGAACATGTGGACCAAGAAGGGCTACGACCTGGCCTTCAGGTTCTGCTCCTGCCGCTGCGGCCAGGGTCACCTGAAGAAGGACACCGACTGGTACCAGGTGAAACGCATGCAGGACGAGCGCAAGAAGAAGCCGTCTGAGAGGAGCGCCGGCAGGAACGGGGGGGCGTCCGCGGGGCCCGGGGACGGGCTTTTTGAGGAGGCCAAGAAAAGCAAGCAGGCAGGGGGAGCGGTGGGAGGAGGTAAACTCCCCAACAGAGCTTCCTGTCAGGAGTTACCACGGAGACAATCGGTGGAACGTCAGAACTCTTCGGAGAGGGGGGCGGCAGCGGCGGTCCCTTTCGGTATGGGGGGTCCCCAAAAGTCTCCATGCGACTCCCCAGGACAGTCCCCTCCAACTGGGTTCCCGTTTTCCCCCACCGCCGTCCTCGGACCGGGAGGCGCCGGATTGCGAGGTTCGCGCCAGCTGGGGGAGTTCTTCAAATCGGCCGTCCACATGGACCCGCAGAGGAAGCACCTCCTGGTGGGGGGCGCTCTCAGTCGCGGCGGAGGCTGCGCTATGGGCGGCGGCGGTGGGGGCGGCGCTCACCTGGACTCCGGGTCCGTCCTCCCCCTGCAGCTCTCCTTTGCCCTCCCGCTGCATCACAGGCTGGCCTCCGGCGGCGGCTTGGGAGACGGCGCCCACCCCCACCCGGTGCAGTTCCTGAGACGGCTGGACCTCTCAGAGCTCCTCACCCACGTCCCCCGGCACAAGCTCAACACCTACCACGTCCGCATGGAGGACGACGCCCAGGCAGGCCAGGGAGAAGAGCTGCGCAGGTAGACCCCCCCAAACGCTTTGCAAACTGAGGGTTCATTAAGAAACATCTGTCACCTAAATCTGTGCGCCCCCCCCCCCCCCCATCCTGCTGCTGTAGGTTCATCCTGTCGGCCCTCAGTGCGAGCCAGAGGAACGTGGTCAACTGTGCGCTGTGCCACCGAGCGCTGCCCGTGTTCGAACAGTTCCCTCTGGTGGACGGGACGCTGTTCCTCAGCCCCTCGCGTCACGACGAGATCGAATACGACGTCCCCTGCCACCTCCAAGGTCAGACAACCCCCCACTACACACACACACACACACACACGCACACACACACACTGATGCGTGTGTGAAGGTATCTCATCCTCCTTGCATCCTGTGTGTAAACGTCCAGTTCAAGTCGTGCTTTTTTTTTCCTTTGTTTTTTTTTCTTGTGTCGACACTAATTTGACATTTTTAGCCACCATTTGGAATGTTTACCCTAAAATCTGCGTCAGACTTTAATGTTTCCCTCAGACAGAAATATAGTAACTACAGGAAGGCGTTTAGTTTTCATGTAGCACCACTATCTGCTCAAAATGTTTACATATACCTGGTCCACACAACAGTCAGTAAAGGAATCAGCCTCTGGGTGGAGAGCAGCCAAAACCAGGATATAAGAATGGAGTTGGATTTCTAGCATATTTGGAGAAACGCCTTCTGGTTTCCTCATCATGAAGCTGACAGGAACATGATGTGACGATGAGCAGCTGGCCGAGTAGAACGCTAAATGTACACCGGGTTAAATCCAGGTAGGTTTCACAGAATTAGCCGGGAAAGAGTCGTGACTCTACATCTGGAGCCAAAGCATCATCTTCTGAAGAGGAGTCACAATCGCTTTGGCGATTCACGTTTTCACTTCAGCGTACAGTATATCACCGGTGATGTTTTTGCAACATTTTTGTGCCACATGAAACTGACGTCATCGCTCACATCCACTGCTGATCAGCTAATCATCTATTTCAGTGATCATTTTCTCTCATTAGCGACTCAATTTTACTTTTCCGTACTCACCGTCAGTCTTGGCCGTTGAGCCGTGTCAGCGTTCCCTTCTGTTTAAACTGTTTAATTATGCATGTAGACATAGCAGATCATCATAACCACTAACCACAAACCCCAACCTCTGCATACATCTATATTTATCAATGTGTCCTTTTAAGACTTTGTCCTGCTGATTTTTAAAAAAAATTTCTTCTACACACTGATACACAATCAACTGAAGCCGATGCTTCTTTCATCGTCTTCCATTCTTAACCTCGTGCTCCTCCGTCTAACAGGCAGGTTGATGCACCTCTACGCCATCTGCGTGGACTGTTTAGAAGGCGTCCACAAGATCGTCTGCATCAAGTGCAAGTCGCGCTGGGACGGGAGCTGGCACCAGCTGGGCACCATGTACACCTACGACATACTGGCGGCGTCACCCTGTTGCCAGGTAGAAACCGCGTCTAACCACCGATCGGTAGCGCGAGAGCTATCGCTGGTAGGAACCGAGCGTCCCGTTTAAACGTGCGTCTCCTTGTGTGTGTGTGTGTCCTCAGGCCCGTCTCAACTGTAAACACTGCGGGAAGCCGGTGGTGGACGTCCGAGTCGGGATGCAGTATTTCTCCGAGTACAGCAACGTCCAGCAGTGTCCTCACTGCGGCAACCTGGACTATCACTTCGTTAAACCGTTCTCCTCCTTCAAAGTACTCGAGGCTTATTGACACATGCTGTTCCTGCATGCTAGTTAAGCTTTTTTTTTTTTTTTTTTTCTAACACAATATAGGAAAGATTTTATTTTTCTTGTTTGGGCCTTACGGTGGTTCTATGTTCCTAAATTCTCTTTGTTGATTTCTTTTATATGTATAGAAAAAAAGTTTGACCCTAGTTTAAAAAAAAAAAAAAAAGAAGATGCAAGCACAGTATCTCTGCTCTTTAGAGGAAGGTGTTAAACTGACACTTCAGTCAAGCCAACACGTTTATCTGTGACAAGTGAATGTATCTGTACGCCAAAATCGCTTTTATTTTTTACCGACGACATTGAGAAGAAGTTCAAATAAAGCAGAGAAGGAAATGTACCAGTTTGATCTCGTCTGAAACGTCCCTTCCATCCGTGATTCTTCTCTGGTAACTTTTACCTGATCATCATCTTTGAGCTGATCTAAAATCTGATTCACACACGAGTGGCGGGGCACACCCTGGATGAGACGCCAGCTCACTCGCGGCGGGTCCTGAACTGACAAGTTCAGGAAATGAAAATGAATGAAGCTACCAAAAAGGAGCTTTATTTAGTTTCACTTTAAAAGGATCGGGTTTCTCCCTCAGCAGATTCCTCTTCCTTTCGCCCAGCATCAGAATAAAATACCACAGCCTCTTTCCTGCAACACGATCGATCCTACCACGAATACTGGTCACATACGTTTTGCGTAAATCTATCAAACCAAAGCAGGTTACAGCTGACAGGCCTGATCTTCGATACGTCACCGTTCATCTCTGCAGAGGCGTCCCTCCAGCTTCTTTTATTTCTAAAGGTTTACTTCTGTTTGCTTAATATTGCAGTGAGTGATTAGCTGTGATATTTTCCAATGCAGAAGTTAAAGGTAAGGCTAATTCAAAGGTAGTCACCCATTTTCGCACAAGAACATATTCAAACTGTGACTCAGGGACAAGGTGTGAAAAACCTTGAAATGTAAAGAAACCATCCATCCATGGATGGATGAACACATCCAAACGGGCCTTTTAGCGTCGTCTTTATTAGAGATCACTGCTGCGTTACCCCTCAGTCTTTTCTGTGACGTTAACGCTTTCCTTTGGCGCATCGTTGGAACTTTTGCTGGCAGGCGGCTGTGTTGCAGTTTTACTCTTGTTTTTTTTAGAATGCGCCTTCACTGAAGGCAGGTGGATGACGCACGTGGCCACTTTACCTTCCTGTAAGAGGTGTGGCTTGGAAACGTATCCCACCATTATTCCTATTTGCTGCACTATCTGCACCAGAGTTGTTTCCTAAAAAAAAAAAAAAAAAAATAAAGTTAGAAATGTTTAAAGTGTATAAAACTAAATTCAGGACGTTGAGGGAGCGGTGATGTTAAATAATGAGGCTCAAACTATCACGGATGTTGCTATTAGGTCAAATGACATCATAGGGAAACACCTACTGATGTCATTATTTACTCACAACAATTATTTCCAACCAGGAGCCGGTAAATCTGGTTAATTTGTTTGGTTTGGCAGATGGAAATGATTTTAATTATGGGATAATTGAATACAAATAAATTATGTCAGACCTTTTTGAACATGTTGCAGTTAAAAGCAAAGATGATAAGAAAAAACAACATAACTAATCTTGGAAAACCCACAAAAAAAATTCCCACGTAGGTTTTATGTTCTTAAACTACTTTGTGAGTAAGAGAGTTGGGGGTGCCGACAACGAGCCCCTCGTCTCCCCGACCATCCCAGTCTAATAAAAGGTCAAGGTCTTCCTCACCAGGTTGACGACGGGATCTCTTCGTCTGGCTTGCAAAGTAATCTTGACATGATGCTTCTTCTCCAGCCAGGTCACCACCTGCTTCAGCTTGATGTTCAGGTCATGAGGCGTGATGCTGCAGAAAAGTTTCAAGTCTTTCTTCTGCCCAGCAGCTGTGGGGAGAACAGTCATCTACAGGGTTACTGCAAGATCCAGTGGTTGTTACCCACATCAAAATGGTATCTTTTTAAGGTATTTATTTGAGAAAACAACACCTGTGCTCTACAGATTTAGAGCAGCTCTCAGTCTGTGGACATTCATGAACAACTGGAAAAAATGAGTTAAAAGCCTTTAAAGCCTTCACTCCCAGAGGTCTTTATAATTGAGAACATTTCAGATCAAGAGCGATTTTTATCATCTAGTATTTTTGAGTTGATTACCTGGTATTTAACAAGAAAATAGTTAATAATAAAACATGTTCTTTCGTAACACATGTATTATTTTGCGTCCCCTCGAAGGCTCCTGAGCCACAGGTTGGGAACCACTCGATGAAACAGGACGCCACAAACCTGGTTTTTTTTTCCGTTTCTCCAACAGTCTCATCTGCTCTTCGTGGAACCGTTTGCCCGTCATCAGCTTATAGATGGGAGGAATTTCATCTTCGTCGAGCAACACCAACTTGAGATTCTGCTGGTCCATGATTTTAACCACCTCTTCCCGGTGCATGGTGCCCAGGTTCTCGTCTGTGACATTGATCACTTGTATCAGATCATGTGGGATCAGACGGCCAACGTTGCTGATTGTGTTCAGAGCGTTGCGATTCTTCTTTTTCTTTTTGGGTGCAGGAGTCTCTTCTGTGTTGCTTTCAGCGGTAGAGAATGGAGAACATCTCCAGGGGAAAGCAGCGATGTTACATCTTTCACTGCATGCGGAGGACCTTGATGCTGGTGTCCAACGTCTGGGGTTTAAATCACACACGACTCTCATGCTCCGGCTCAGCAGCCACCTCATGCAGCCTGCAGACATAACCTACATGAAAAGAGGGAAATGTGAGGTTTTCATACACGACTGTGTGGAAATGTCTTCCTTTGTTTTGACTGTACTTATAATGTGACAAGTGTTTAGAACACCATTTCTCTTGAATACAAATTTTTAACATTCGGTCATTTACTTCCCATCTGACAGGTTGGGAATAACTAAAATGCTCAGAAAATACAAATGAAAGTTAAATTCAATTTGAAGGTTATAAACTTAGTGAACTTGCACACACTACAAATGAAAACACTTCCAAACTACTCGATCTACTGTGGTATTTGGGACAAACCACATTTAGTTCATGAATTTTTGAATTACAATTAATCCTTCTAGAAATTTTGAAAATCATACTTTTAAACCCAAATATGCAATGTGATTTACAAAGCTTTGACCTTTTTATAATTCTTCTTGTAACTACTTGTTTCATTATGTGCTTTAAGGTAAAAATTTGTAAAATTGCATGCATTTATTATTTCTTCCGTTTACACTCGAAATGTTGTGCATCAAAACTATTCCAAATCTTAATCCTTTTTAATTACTGTACTTTTTTCAGAAATATTTGCATCGTCTTCTACATACATTTTGTATGAAATGTGCATCCGCGCAAAAACGGACCAACAAAAACGCATCACGTTTGCATTGTGTGGATTCTAAACGTGACTGACAGTTTACTCACGGTGTTATTGGCCCACTGACACAAGTCGTCCTCCACGTCTCCCGGTGATTTCCAGTGAAACAAATCGAGTCCTGTGATTGAAACGTCAATGCAGACACAAATAATCAAACATGAGCAACGACATAAACACTGTCTCGTCTTCTGTTGCTTTGTTTACGTACTTTATATAATTGCTGGTCGCCCCTTCTCTGTGTCGATGGAACTGTATTTTGTACTTCCGTCTCAACTTGTTGTAATTTCCGCTAGAACAAGTGCAAAAAAAATGTGATGTCTCCCCCTGCTGGACAAATAAGATAACTTCAGCGCACAATAACTACAGTATACGTACTGTATATATACAGTATATATACATATACACACACATATACACACACACAAAGAATATATATAAGCTGTTCTTCTCTACAGTAAAAGAACCACCAGGTTTCATGTGTAAAAGCTTGTTCATACAGAAATATTTTGAGAAATGAGAAAAAATAAGGAAATAAAGAATTCTTTATTTAATTTCAGACAGTACAATTAAAACACATTTTATGCATCAATTTTTTTTACACAACATTTAACTTTCACATCAACAGAGCCTTTGCTTCCTCCAGTGCTTCTTCCATTTCAGCAGCCTCCAGAGAGAAGTCCTCCCTTTCTTGCATCATATGTTCTCGCAATTTAGTAAGTTCTGTCATGGTGGCTTGGATTTCCTGTAAATGTGTTAAATGAGGGACATTCAAAACACAACACAACCAGCTCATAAGTAAAAGTCAACAACAAGGAATGCTGCATCAGCCAGTACAAAATTATTCCAGTTTTATTCACCTCAAGCCGAGCACGCTGCTGTGACGCAACATCTCCAAATGCTTTTAACTCCTGCAGCAGGTCTGTGGAGATGCTCTGAAGTAGAGAATGAATTTTTATTTATTAGATGGTTATAGGATACAAATATAATTTTTTTCTCAATTTACTTCACCAAATTCTAGTTTACTTTTCTGTTTGAAAATGAGCTGCATTCATTTGGAGTTTGATGAAGCAAGGAATGAATATACTGTACATAAATATGACAATGACTACACATGAAAAGTGAACTTGAATAAAATATAGATACCATAATTTCTTTTCTTTGATCTTCATTTTGTTGCACTGCATCTCCAACCTTTTCACTGGCGACTAAAGAGAAAAACAAGTCTGTTCTTACTCCCCCAACGGAAAATAAGCCTTCTCACACATCTTAAAAAAATGGGAGTACATATTCACCTGGGTCTATTTTGGCTGCCACTAGGAGTACATGACAGTCCTTCAGGTTTTTGTGTAACCCTGTGTTCTCTTTTTCAAGGTCACTGAACTGCAGCTTCAACTCAGCTACTCTTTCCTGCAATATAAAAGGAGTTTAGGACACACACACACAGTTTTACACAAAATAACCCCTGAGCATAAATTAAAATGCTCAGTCTTTAACTTTTCCTCACCTGTGTATCTGAAAGGTTTCTCTGCAGCTCCTCATTAGTAGCAATCAAACGCTGATTTTGCTCCTTGAGTTCTGTGTGTTGTTCATACCTGGTGGAAATCCTATGAAAAGGTGTAACATGAAGCTTTGAAACTCAACTGAAGCCCACAGCTCATTGCAAATATGCGATATATGACTTACCCCTTGTGAACTTTAGAAGCAACATTTTTTCTGGAAGAGAAAAGAGAATGGAAATGAATTTGAGAGTTACTTTTACTGACACTCATGCATTCCAGGTGTCGCTGCACCAATAACTCATCCATTTGAACTTCTATTTCACTTCAGATTTCTTCTTTTCATCCACCTAAAAATTTGGGAGGTAAGCTGTAGACTAAAAAGCTTTAAATTGCAATGAGTGGGAGGGTTCTATCTTTCTATTTACTGAATTACTTCAACTAATGATCTTCAGTCTTCCTCTAAATTGTTGATGTGCAAATTTTTTTTTTACCTTGGTACATTTTCTTTTTGAGATTTAAGAACACCATCAGTTCTGTGGGCAACACTTCCTGTTGCAGTATCTTTGGATTCATTTTTATGACCCATTTTCTTGGCTTCTGCAGGTAAATGCACACCTGAGAAAGAATGTTAATTAGATTTCAGATCTGTTTGACATCACAGAATTAAAAATGAACAAACATAAAATCCAAACACCATCAATTATAATTACCTCTAGGGATTTTAGAAGACATTGATCAATCCGTAGTGAAAATAACGCCTTCAAAACAAAACAACAAACCACAATATGTCATCCTGAAGTAAAATTTTTAATTTTTCCACGGTACTACTATTTTTTATTACTTTGGTAAGATTAAGTCATGATGGGTAGATAGGATGAGAGCAAAAGTTATGTGTTAACCAATCAGAGAATGAATTTTATAATAGATTATAGCAGGAGTCATAAAATTGCTTCATGTACATCTTTAATGACCTAGCTATTTAACTATAACTTGTCAAACACGTAAAGCACATTATTTTCCACATGTATTAGGATTTAATTAAATAATGCAATACCAGATCTTATATTAGCTATAACGCAAAGCATAAAATTTGACAGATTTTCATCGATGTTAGGATTCGAATTCATAAGTATAAGGACTTCAAAAGGCTTCGTCTGCTTCTTAAGTTTACAGTTGAGCGTTCAATACAATAAAATAATAAAAAATTCTTAATGCCTACCTTTGTGGCCTAAAATGTCAAATTTATCAACGTTCAAAACTGGGCTACGCACACGAATTCAAACCCGTCCCGCCCTCACGTTCAATTCCGGTTTTGTACGTAATTTCCTGTTTAGGTAAACCTTCACATCACGCAAAAATGTATATGTCTTTATGAATTCTACTTTATATTTATTATTTATTACAATAAAAAACAACAATATTTCCGAATATTTTTTTATTCATTTAATCACAGAAAAAAACACAGGAAATGACAAAGTTGACTGAACTGACTCGATAAACGACACTGCGCATGCGTAAAGGCGGCTAAATTCAAACCTCAAGACGTTATCGTCGGGAATTGTTTGACGTTAGCTATGTTTAGCAGAGCTAGCGGAAAATAAGCGACATGAAAACAGATTCCCACTAATAACAAGACCGTATCAGTAACAAAACGTAAAGAATTTACTAAAAAGGTATGCGCTCAATGTTACTTTAGTTGTTTTCTTCATTTTGTTAATGACAGACGAAGAAGAATGTTTATGTTAGCTGAATATGTACGCTATAATGTATGCGTTCACCCAGGCTAACCTCGGCTAGCGGAGCCGGTCGTCATCTATTTTTGTAATTAATGATTATAGAAAAGTTTCGAGAAATATGTAATTTTGACGAAATGAGACTGAACGTACAGTTAATCATACTTAATGCAACAAATTGAAGAAAAGAACAAACGTTTGACCCTAAGGAAAGCATAAAAACAGTTTAATAAATAGCTCAGCCCTGGTACCGACATTTACAATTTCCATTACTTTTTGTTTTGAGTATTGAATTGAGTAAATTTTCACTAGCATGTCAGTGACCCCCCAGCCAATGCCATTATGTGTTTATCATTGAAATATGGTGGGTTTGTACAATTAAAGGACAAAGTCCTTTAATGTTGTTGTACACCTGATTCACCGATCATGCCACAAAAGATATTATGCTTAGTTATTATTAATTTTAAGCCTTGCTCTTGTGTGAAGAATAAGTAATTGAAAAGGCCATGGTTCATGTGTAATAATAAAATAATAATATGAGGCCATGGTTCATGTGTAATAATGCAGAAGATATCATTTGCTTACACAAACATGGTTCTCAATTGTTCACAGTTGAAAATGGAGCCTCTGGATCCAACCAAAGCTGAGTGAGTACAACTTTAATTTAATGTAAAACTTAATTTAAGGGCCTGGTGATGAGCTGGTGTCTCATCCGTGTTATACCCCACCTCTAGCCTGTAGGCAGCTGGGATATGCTTTCAATAAGCGGCTTTAAACAAGATGTATGATATATGAATGAATGGCTTTGATATAGGGAAAAATTCCATGTGTTCTTGTGACGAGTCTATCATAATACTTACATAAATGTCATTTTACAGTTGTTGTTGACATGGACATGAGTTATGACTTTATTCACATTTTATATCATGAAAAACACTTCACATATACAAAGGACACAGCTCAATACTGTTTTTTTATATTTTTGTACTACAGTGAAAGCAGTGGATTCTCCAAGCGCCGTATTTCTTCGGTTAGTGCTGCAAATTATTTAAGGACAAAGCTTATCTAATTTGTTAGCTTCTTTTGGACTCACTAACTAGTATATTTCTCAAATTCTCTGCTATTTTTTACAGATTTTAAAAGCACCACGAAAATCAATCATATTCCCTAATCCAGAACAACAGGAAAATGTGGTAAGTTAATCTTCTTGATTTCAAATTTTTTTCCTCCACTTAACATAAAATATAAAAAATGTAAAAATGCAGTTTAATTACACTATTTAAGATCACTCTCAATCTTCTTGTTTTTCTCAGTCTTGTCTCATTTTTCACCCTAATAAATGTGAAAGTCATCAACTTTGTTTTAGACTTGGTCCATAGAACTTCATTTGTTATTTTTATTCTGCTAAGGTGGAGAAAGTCAAACCAGTTGAAAAGAGGGCTTCAAGAAGAGTCAGTTTTGCTCCAGCCAACGATGTACTTCTGTTCTCAAAGTGAGATGATAGAAAAAGTCAGCCTAAATTTTCCACAAGAGCACAGACCATTCAGCCTAATCAATACTTTATTTTTACAGTGAAGTAAAAAAGGGTTCTTCAACCCAAAGTCCTTTACAAGATTTAATGACAAGTAAGTATACAGTGTAGGTATAAATGTGTTATTTTGTTATGAAGAAGCTTTGTAATATTTATTTTGTTATTTTCACAGCAGCAGAACCAACTACAAATAGGTAAGAACACGTGATCCTATTTATGAGGATAATTTCAGACTTTCCACACCAACTGCTTAAAGTTATTGTTTCATTACTCAACTCAAGCAATCTCACCTGAATTAAAATTTAGGTGGGATTGCTTAATCTACATTACACCTCTAACGATAATTACCTTTATCACTTAAGTTTTGGCTTTTGTGGTATACAACTTCACAAATTTCACTCAATCAAAATTATTTCTTTTTATTTCACAAGGGTCCATGATGGATTCACTGAAGATGAGATTCAACAAATTACAGGTAGGAATACAGTATTAAATTTTTAGTATAACACAGCTACTGTACGACGCCTTTTACTGAGTTGAAGTTTCCTCGTCTAGGAATGGAAACCCTGTTGAATGCTCCTCTACATACTTCTCAACAAAGGGATAAGGTAACTTTGAAGTCACTTAACAACCCTGATATTTAGTGACCATTCATTAACATGAAGCTGCTCCTCTTCACCAGGTCGGCTTTGATATTGGGGGTGACTTTGGGGACGAAACAGTGATGTTTTCTTCGGATGATGCCTTCATGGACATGACGCATAGTCAAACCATGAACATTGCCAACAATAAAGAAGTAGTTGGTGACATTTCCCTTCAAAACTACGACATTTTACCCACCAGCGGAGAGAAAACTATGATGTTTACTGCAGGTGATGGATCCATGGATATAACCCAATGTCATACTGCTAACTTAAGTGGATCTGTGTGTCTGCCTACTACTAGAGGCAAGGATTTAAGGGTGGAAAAGAGTAACATTTACTCATCAGTTCCTCGTTTGGTTCCTGATTTTGAAAACTTTCTGGCAAGTCTTTTTAAACCAAGTGGTCCCAGCCTTGATCCTGTAACGCTTCCTGCCGGAGCTTCCTCTGCAGAATCAAACTATTCCTCAGCCCACACTGAAACACACAAGGCTGATGTGGATAAAGAAAATCAGCCTCCGACATCTCTGTTAGCTGGGATGGAGCGGTCAATAAATACATCCAGGAAGTTTGGTGAATCATCTTATGGAAGTGCGCTCAGCAAGAGCATGGATATGACTGAAACTCACACAAGTCGCATTCGGGGGTTCACCGATGATGACACTCCCCTGCACAGTCTGTATCCCACACGAGACACATCCTATCACCCCGGTAACAGGCTGTCACAGATGGCAGAAAAGACCACACAACAGCAGGGCAGCAGAACCCAGGCCTCATCCCACACTACAGGTAGTGCATTTTCTATGCATGATTTATTCATTAATAGATAAAATGTTATTCATAGAGAATTTTAACAATTTAGGATGTTATCACATTTTGATTTTCCAATTTTAGATTTGATATCCGTGAAGAATCCCTCTTTACATGTCCCTCCTCGAAGACACACAGTGAGTTTTATGCGTTTTTTCATTTTTGCTACAATTGTTTTCTTTCTTGTCAAATTATTATCAAAAAATCTTTTGGCTCATATAATATATGCTCGGTTCTCTTTCAGGTCAACCTTGATACGAGAGATGAACACAGAGAGAAAACTATACTATTCACAGCAAGCGATGAGTTCATGGACATGACTCAGAGTCACACTGTAAACATTTCCAGTGGTTCTTTAGCTCCTGCAAACCAGAATCGCACTTCTGTGAAAATGAATAGTGCTTCATCACTGGACGAGAGACGACGTGAAACACGTGGTCCTTCCATCTCATCAGGAAATGACCTGGATCCAGGATTTAAAAACTTTCTTGTCGGTATTAAAACAAGCGCGCCCAGTGGTAATCCTGAGTTTGTCAGGGTGGTACCTCCTTCTGCAGCCTCTCCTCAGGAAGCTGTCAGCACAAGCTGCTATGGATCCAGTCACCAAACTGTGGGTAAAGAACAACAGTCACAAAATGAAACTAAGGTGTTACAAGAATCATTTCATGGAGATACAATTTGTCCAGAAAGTGATATGAGCATGGAAATGACTGAAACTCAGACAGGCCGCATTGCCGGACTCATAGATTCTGATGGGCTGCTTCAGTTTATTCACCCCACGCAGGACACAAACCCCCTAAAGAGAGCAGAGATGACATCCAGAGAGGAGAACAGTGAAACAGGACCGTCAAACAGAGCAGGTACAAAAGCACAATAATGTCGTGATTAAATGAAAGATTCATATGCATGAGCAGAGAGGAGTTTGCTTTTTTTTAAGTGAATGAATCATGGTTATTTCATCCCCCCCCTCATATCCACATTAGGTTTGGAAACCTCACTGAAGCCATTTTTTAAGGCAAATCTGCAAACACATCAGGTAAGCTTAAATATTCACACACTTAATTTGAATTTTTTTCAACCAGTATACACTTCTAGTTATTCTCTTTTCTCCTTTTGCACAGGTCAATTCTGAAGATGACTGCAGTGACAAAACAGTGAGATTTTCCGCAGCTGATGACTGTATGGACATGACACAGACTCATACTGTAAACATTGCCACAGATTTTGCTGCACAAGATGCGTTCTCTCTGAGCAGTCAGCTGAAGAAGGGAGGATGCAAGGATAAAGGTCTGGAAATATCAAAACCTCCACACATTTGTTTTAGTCCCACCAGGAGACTAAAACAAATCTGAAATTAAACTTGTAACCACTTCAGAATGAATCTTTTGGGGCAACAATCCAATAACTGTCATTCTTGGACCCCTTGTTCTTTATGCATAGATAATTTTAACAACTTTCAGATATAGAATTTCACTCTGATAGTCATTTTGTTTGTTTGTTCATTGAATCATATTTTCTGGTTCCACTTTTAGCTGTAGCACCTGCACCTTTAGCTAAGACAAACCTGCAAAGAAATGAGGTGAGCATGAACCTTTTCTTGATTAATTTCATTCTGCTTTTTGTCTTTCACATCTTTGTATGAACGTTAAAGCACCATGTAGATGGACAAACCCACAGAAAAAAAGGATTTAACTCCTCACCTCTAGAGTTTGAACCCCCAGTGGTTTCCTTTTGCTTTTTTTTGCAGCAGCAAGCAGAAAAACTGTGTTAAACTAAATGAGTACCTTCATTCATCTAAATTTGACATAATGAATACGATTGTCTCCCTCAGGTCACGCTCATCGCTGGAGACGACTGCAGGGACAAAACAATAAGGTTTACTGCTGAAGAAGCCTGTATGGACATGACACAAAGTCTCAATGTAAACATCGTCCGTGATAAAGAAATACGTTCGCATCAAAATGTGGACTGTTTACCCGCCTACAGAGAGAAAACTGTGAGGTTCACTGCAAACGATGCAGCCATGGACATAACGCAATGTCACCCTGTTAACAAAGTCACTTATTTCGGATCACAGTCACTCCATGATGTGGGCTATTTCCCGGCTTGTGGAGAGAAGACAGTGAGGTTCACAGCTAGCGAGGCCTGTATGGATATGACTCAGAGTCACACCGTTAACATCGACACCGATTCAAAACTGCATGAGCGACAAAATTTGGGCTTCGTTCCTGCTCATGGAGAGAAGACGGTGAGGTTCACTGCTGTCGATGCAGCTATGGACATGACGCAATGTCTCACTGCCAACATTATCAGTGATTTAGGTTTGCATTCACGCCAAAATATGGAATCCTTACCCGCTCATGGTGAGAGGACAGTGAGGTTCACAGCTAGCGAGGCCTGTATGGATATGACTCGGAGTCATACTGTTAACATTGACACCAATTCAAAACTGCATGCGCACCGACACTTGGACTTCATTCCTGGTCAGGGAGAGAAGACAGTGAGGTACAATGCAAATGAGGCAACAATGGATATGACTCAGAGTCATACTGTTAACATCGCCAGTGATTTAAAGCAGTCAGACCAAACTATGGGCTCCTTACCTGGTTATGGAGAAAAGACAGTGAGGTTCACTGTAAATGATGCAGCAATGGATATCACTCAGAGTCACACCGTTAACATCGCCAGTGATCTAAAGCAGCAGTCAGACCCGGCTGTGGGTTCCTTACCTGCTCATGGAGAGACGACAGTGAGGTTTGATGAAATGGATGCAGAAATAGATTTGACAAAAAGTCAAACTGCAAACATCGCCTCGCGTTTTGATGTAAATTCACATCTAAACATGGATGCTTTGCACTTGTGCAGCGAGGAAGCAGTTAAGTTCAGTTCAAGTGATGCAACTGTGGATGTGACAGAAAGCCGTCCTGTGGACATAGTCAGGAAATCAGTCACCGATTCAGGTGGTCTCCGCAGAGATTCCAGCTTGTCATCGTCTCATGAAAACAGGAATTTAGCTTTTCCTGTGAAGAAAAGGGGAAGTGAGACACGACATCCACACAGGAAACAATCTTCATCTGCACATGGTTTGGATCCAGGTTTTAAAATCTCTCTCTCCAAAGAAACTGACACCTGGACTGATCCTGTCATCACCAAAGCAGCTCTTGCTGCTCCTCTCGAAAGCGTAGACTCTAGTGTCTTTCTGGACCAACCTAAAACGCAGGAGCCTGATGTTGATGCTGCAAAGGATTCTCCAGGATTGATTCCAGCTGTCCTGGAGAATCCAGTCACTAATACAATGGTTGGCCGTCCAGACGATGAAAGTAAAGCTTTGCCTGAAGCAGAGACAGGCCAACTTCTGGATGAGGCACCTCGTTGCTCCTCCTCTAAACAGAGCTTTTACTCCGATTCTGACCCTTTGGATAAAACTGAGGTGACATCACAAGAAAGCAATGCAGCGTCAGAAACATCCATCCTTAAAGATGTAGAAGTCACAAACCAAACAAATCGCTGTGACTCGACTGAAACTGACAGCAGGGAGGAGCCTGAACCAAGAAATGAAGCTTCTTCTCCAAACGCTGGCGACCACACGGATGCAGCACCTTCAAGGAAATCCAGACGAGCTAGTTTAGCCAATCTCCATTCAAAAATCCGGCGTTTGAGCCACATGATAAATACAGCTCCTGATGAATTTGTTACAGAAAGCTGCACAGCACCTGTGTCTCAACTGGAACATGACGCAGACAAAAACACGGGCGACAAAACCGCATCCCTTCCTGCACCGGAGTCCGAACCTGAAATGATTTGTGAAGACATTGAAGTAAATCCAGCAGCTCAGTGTTTCAGAGAAAGAGAACAAGCATCTGCTGCTAATACACAAACCCAGGGCCTTATGGGAGATCAACCAGTTTCTGCTACTGCAACTCCTTTCAGCTCAAAAACTGTTCAACTCATGTCAAGACTTTCAGTTGGAGGATTTAAGCCAAAACTCCCCGAGAGAAGCAAACCTGATGCCTCCAAGAAGGTGAATTCAGAGGGAGAACATACGAGGACGATGACCATGAACGCCAGCAAAGAACTGGGCGACCTCGACGGCAACGTGAGCGATATTTTTGACGAAGAGCTCGGTAGCTGTGAAGATATGTCAGAAATGCTGGATGTGAGGAGTGCTCAGAAACCCACTGAAGAAGTGAGCCCCCCCCTTGAGTGCTGCGTGGACGGACCTTTAGAGGACAATGTTTTTGAAAAGGAGTCTATCGGCAAGGCGCATGGAATAAAGAGGCCATGGCCAGAAGATGAACTTAACGTAGAGGACGAGAAGAGGATGAGGCCGTCGACGGGGACGACTGACTTTGAAATGGTAAGACAGGTTGGAGCAGTCGCGGCTGGGCTTGTTATGTACTAGCAGGTTAACACAAGTTACATGTCTTACAATGTAATCTTTACTTTAGTACCGTTTTAATTACCCATTAAACCTCCTTGATACTTCAGGATAATACACGTTTCCACAGCACCAGTGGCATTCACATCATACTCCCCACTCGGTTGTATTGATCCATTTTCTGACAATTTTCCGCACTGTAAGACATACCCACAAGACGTTAATTTTCTCAAAAAACAACAGTGCGCCTTATAATCCAGTGTGTCTTATATATGAAAAAAGTTTTAAAATATAGTGTGGAAAATAATGTAAGCTTGAAAACACCTTGATCATTAGAATCTACAGCTATCAGTCGGGACAAAAGGACATGATTCAAGCTCTGCAGGTTTTAAATAACATTGCGGAAACTCAGAAAAATGGCGTTATCAACTATTTTTTCCACTGTGTTATTTCTCAGGGATCACAGTCACCTCTCCTACAGTGTGATGGGAGCATCTCCACCGTTCCATGCATGACGACTCAGAGCACAGACGACTCCAGCGGCATCCAGACCGCCAGCATCAGATGCGAGTCCAGTAGGTTGCTGTGAATTCACAAAGTGAAGCTGATCGTCTTTAATACGTTTCAATTGTTTTCCTTGATTCCCAAAACGATCGGTTTATTTTTCAGCTTTGAAACAGAGCCTGTTTGAGTCCCAGTTGGAATCCATGCTTGAAGATTATGCCAGTGATGTGCAGAGGGTACGTTGATGTTTTTTAAAACATATCTGACACTTTCATTATTTCGTCTCAGTTATTAATTACCTTCAATATATTTAATTTCAGAAATTTGACGATGGCACTGTCACGGTGTTGGAGTTCTTTAAACTTTTCAACATAGACTTTGTCATTCACAACCCACGGCAAAGTGTTCGTCCCGATAAAGTAAGTTCAAATCCAAAAATGTGTCGTCTAACGGCTAAATGTGGTGAAGTGACTTTGTATTTTGTTTTGCAGCTTCCATCAGACACAGATCTCACACCGATGGATTTATTAAAAGACAGACACATCAACCATCCCAAACAGATGGTGTACGAGACGGACGTCCAGGCCCTCGCAGAAAGAGTGGAGGAGTATGTCTGATGTTTAAAATATATTCATGACAAAAATACAAGTGAACCCCCCACAGTTTTTGTCTATCAGTATGACTGTAGCTCAGAGACGTGTTTTATTTTAGGTTGAAGATACGAAAAAGGGATTTAAACAAACCACTGAAGATGGTCAGTAAAACTTTGTGGGAGGACATAAGAAATTCTTCAGAGCAAGAGGTATGAAGAGGTGACTTTATTGTGTCAAGGCACACGTGGCATCGCAAGGTGTCAGTCGGCAGAAGATAATTTTTAACTCTCTTTGTTTTTTAATTCACAGCTCAAATCTTTCGGTGCAAAACTAAAACAACGAAACAACTTGTTCAGAAAGACCGGCAAAGCTCAGTCGCATGAAATGAAGGAGGCGTTGTACACCAAACTTGTTCAGGCTAATCTGGTAACTCTCACACAAAGTCTAAATACACAATATGACAAATGTTTTCAACACACACACACAAGATGAACTGACTTTTTTCTGTCTTTGCAGGAGGAGCAGCAAAAGTTGAGAGGAACCATTGAGGAAGCAGATGAGATGCTTCGAAGTTTGGACGACTGTATTCATGGATTGGAAGCAGGTATGACAGGTTGAGGGGAAAATTACTGGTGTGTTTCCACTTGATGATGCTGCCTCCTCTGCATGCGCTAATGGTTGGGAGCAGTCGCCACGTGAAGGCGCTGCGTTGGTGTAAACACGTCTGTCTTGTTGTTTAGAACTCGCTGCTGTTGAAGAAAAAGGTTTCGAAGATGCACCGAGCCTGAAATCGCTTCAGGAAGGTAACTAACTAACCATGCTGTTTCTTTATTTAACTTTATTATTATTATCAAATTTATTCTTTTGTGATTGAAATTAATAAGACAAACTTTTGTTGTTTTTTCCACAGAAATGAAGACAGTTTCTGACACATTAGCAGATAATGAGCGGTGAGCAGAGAGTACAGAAAACATTCAAGTGTGATAAACACAGAATGGTTTCTGTTTGTTCCTTATTATTTTATTTATTCCTGCCACAGACAAATATCGGAGCTGGAGATGCAGAACGAACAGAACTCAAAAAAACTGAAGCGACTGAAATCCGAGACGAGGCACCTGGAGGACCACGTTGACACTCTGCGTTTGTCAGTTTCAGACTTTCAGACATGATCTGTGCTTTCAGTGATGGCATTTTTTTTTTTTTCAAACCTTCTCCCGTCTCTCCTTACTCAGAGTGAATGAATGGAAGTTTGGAGAGAATGAAGACAACTGCACGGTCTACACCTTTCTCCATGGGACCTTCCATCTGCAGTTGATTTACCAAGAATCAGACGGTAAGATTTTATTGGGTTTTCTTGTCAGACGATGGAAAGCTTTCATACCGCTCTTCTAGAATTTATTGTTAAATTTCATTAAGTTGTACATGTAACTCTCTAGAGGCTTCATATTCAGATGTGAACCTCCAACTTTGCATTTAAAGCAACATTTTTGTTTGATTTCTGTTCTTAAGTCCATTTTTTAAACATTTTTTAAAATAAATAATATTTGTTTTTAAATGTTTGTGAAGGAAATGATGCTGAAGGGCAGTCTGAGAAGAAAATATCACAGATCACGTTCAAACATCAACTTGATGGTGAGAAAACAAAGCCCTAGTAGTTCTAAATCACTTGCTGTAGTATGAACCTGTTTTGTAAAGTATGTTAAAATCTGTCTCACTAAATTCCATGTGACGTGAATTTGATCTGATCTTTTGTGTTCTGTGAATTCTTTAAAGTGAGGATATATTTGATGTTAGTTAGCAGCTTGAGATCAGGGACGTTCCTGATGTTTGTCGTTTAATCTCTGTACATCTCATTTTCCAACCAGTGGAGAAGTCTCAGGATCACGCCTGCCTTGTTCACAAGCTTCTCGCTCAGTACGTTGATGGTGTCACCGCCTGGGCGGAGAAGTATCCAACCAGCAGATACATTCCAAAGGTGGGTGCTGGTGGAGACGTTCTTAAAATGTTCTTATCTTGTCCTGAAAGTTCCAGTCCTGACACCGAGTGTCTCCCAGATTTATACTCTTTGCATTTTGTCTCCTGTATGCAGCTGCTTCATGACGTGGGTCTGGTGGTGGGTCGCTGTCGTCTGCTGGGGGAGGAGTTGCGTATGCTGAAAATGTGGGGGGGTCTAAAGCTGGACATTCTCAGTATAAGCTGCATGGACACCCGGTAAGAACTCATCTGTACTAAAGATAGCGAGAGCTTGAAATATTTATCAAAAACCAAACTAAGTGACCTCAAACTGTGAAATAAAGTAATGAAAATCAGTTATAGCTTGATGGAGATGAACAATGTCATTAAAAGGTTAACAAATCGTTTTTAAAGACATACTTTATGGAGTCACTGCTTCTTTTTCCTCTCCAGAGTGCACATAATCTTCAGCAGCCTGAAGACATTTTCCAAGTTTGAGGTGATCTTCTCGGTCAGTTTGACCAACTTCCTCTGTGTCCTTCAAATGGAGAGCTTCAAAAATGTGATCGGAAACGCAACGTAAGTTTGTCTTAACTTGAGAAAAAAATTTTCAGCTATTGCACTTTTAAAAACACTTAACTATTATTTATTATTTTCAAACATTTGCAGGAGCCAGCAGGTTGAAGAGATTGTAGCGTTGTTTAGTCCCGGGGGGAACGTCTTGACAAAGATCATCAAGAAGATTCATGAAAAGCTACTCTGATGTTTCTTTCTGGACCTGTTTGTAATTTACATCTTGCGTCATTCCATTTTATGATAGTCTTTTCTGTTTGTACACTGAGAATATTAAAATGTCATGGACACAATGATAACTCAGGCTGATTCAATATATGATCAGTTTGGTACCTACATTATTTGATAGTTTCATTAATATTTTCTGTTTTACATTTAAATGTAATGATCAGAGTGTGTGTCTGTCAGCATCAGCTGTATGTCCCGGTGGTGATGACTGCAGTTCTCTATGTAAATATATTTTTCTTTGTTACCACCTTTTTTAATGTTTGAAAAGAGTCAAGAGAGCAACCTTTGTAAAATAAATGCTCTGATCTTTGATGAGCAATACTTAAGTTTCCATTAAAAAGTTTTTGTTATTGTGTTTGCATGACTTTGTTCCTAAATAGAATTTTCATGGCACTATTACATGTTTGAAAGATGGTCATCGCCACAAACCCTTAACCACAAATGAAACCAGGAAGATGGAAAAAGAACCTTGACAGCATTTCTCTCCTCTGTTCCTGCTGTGCCGTATTCAGCCTTAAGATGGCGCTATGGTCTAATACTCTAGTCAGCATCGAACAAACTTGCTTCCTTGTCAAATTTTCATTACATTATTTTACTCATGATAAATTATAAGTGGAGGACAGAGCTATAGAGGTTGATTTCTAGTGAATCGATCTGATTGCTGAGGAGTTAAGGGTGTTAGAGTTACTTGATTATCACCCTGCTCGCTCCTGTCAGGCCACGATCAACAGATATGATTGACAAATACATTTGTGCAAGTGCACAATGATGGTTTTTGTTTCACTGCCATGTGTTCTTTATCGATGGAACAGCATTTTAGCCTATTTGACTTGTACCTTCATTGGTGTAGGAACTAATTGTGCCTTCGGCAATAACCAGAAGGAAGGAAATCTGTGTCCTGTCTGCGTAGTCCTTTTTTTTTTTTGTCTTGGACAAAGATAAACGTGATGGACAATGTCCAGAGGTCATTTTAAAGGTAGGTGACTGGGTGGGGGGTGACAAATGTCACTTCTGAATCCCAGAGGTCAAAGGTCAAAGTGGACTTTCCAAACCGTCACCCTTGAGTGAGCCATCAGGGGACACCAAGGCCAACCCACCCCCTCCTAAAGCCCCAGAAACAAACGGCTGCTGTCACACCAGATCGGGGACCCACAGGCTTTTAGGACGGGGGTTAAGATTAGTTGGAGCTGCGTTTGGGCCTCGTGACCTCTGCCTGGAGGTCAACTCAATTTCATTTCAATCGATTCACGCATCGGAAAATGAATCCTTCATTAGATCATAATATGACAAAACAAATCGGATTGGAGGGTTTGGACTCCAGTCAAGGATGTTTAATTTGATTGATTTTTCTGTGTCATTTTCTGTTGTCATTAAATTTGTCTAAATTATTTCTCGCTAACAAGTCATTGAGTCACTATAAATCCTGGGTCTAGTATGATAAATTCAATCCTAACACTTTATCAGATTAGAAAACAGATAAATGACAACATGAATGTTGTTTATTGAACATTTAATGTCTTGCTAGCTCTTTAACATTGGCAGACGAGAAAACAAACTCGTCCATAGATTTACACAGGGAAAGATATTAATGTTAATTACATTTTCATAGCTAACTGCAAAAGACAATGTCCCAACTACTGCTCACAGGGACCATACTGACATACCATTCAAATTTCTGTTACTTCTGCCTAGTTATCATTAGTGTTTATTAATTTAAAAAAAAATCAGATTTTACTGAAAATTGATGGAGGATCTGGTTTGAATCCATTGAATCACATTTAATAGCAACATTTTGGTGCTACCCAAAACAAGAGAACAACTCGATTAGAAATTGACATAAAAGTTTTGAGTAAATTTAGTGAATACACAATCTTTTTTTTTCATCATTTTATTAACTGATAGATCTCTTTGGCTCATGTGTTCATTTATGGGCATTTTTTTTTGTGAATCTTGGTGAAAACGTTGGGGCCAGTCTAAAAGAAGGAAACACTTGATTCCTCTATGATATCGTTACTGATGTTAAGCGATTAGAGAACAATGTCTGTAGAGGGAAATCTGATCTTTTTTGAACTGGTTCCAAAATAGTCCCAAAGAAAATTCACAAGCCAAAGCAGAAACCATTACATCTACAAAACAAGCTTAAACATAAAATTCATTTGTGTACACTCTTCAGTTTAGCTTTGTGTTTATAATGTATTGACCAATAACATAAAGACCATTTCCTCCTGACACCAAACGGGTCCTTCATGCGGGGGGAGGGGGCATGAAACCCTTTTCTTCTGGACAAACGTGGAGCTTTATTGGGATTCAGATTAAATTAAACGGTCACATCATGTCAACACTCCAAAAGACTAATTCTGTAAAGAGGAACATTTGGCCTCAGGCAACCTGGTTCAAATCTGTTTATCCACTGATCCAGGAGCAGTATTTCAGCCTAATGACCCATCAGTGTCCTCTAGTAACATCAGTGATGGGGGGGGGGGGGGTGAAGGTGGTAGGATTGGTTTGGAAGATGGAAATCTGCTTGAGGGTTTTCTTATGTATTAAAGTCAATACATGGATTGACCGTGACTCCATAAATATAGATACATTTTTACTTTAAATTTAAACCAGTGATTGTAGGTCATGAAACAGTGAAGGTTACAATGACAAAAAAATATTTGAACGTTGAAGCCAGAACATCCCCTTGAGGTCCCATTGAACCACCACACAATGGATTTACTCCTAAAGTGTTGCTGTACATTCACGCGGACCTACAACATGGTAAGAGTACAAGAATGAGACTTATCCCATGGTAGACCGGAGCTGGTGAAGTGTTGAAGACCATTGTTCACTAAAATCATATGAGACTTCATAAAATATCTTTCTGTTGTACTTATCCTGCTGTTTTTCTCTACAAATAAAGCTTGTGAAAGTTGCTGATGTTTGAACAGATTTATGAACAATGCATGTGACTACACTGTAAGTGGAAGTTACTACAATCACACCCACTGAATGGCAACACACAGAACGGAATTACATTTATATGCAATGAAAGATAAAGTAAAGATTTATGCTCAAATCACGTATGATGCCGACTTTTTAATTCAGAATAATAAAAATGTGCATCCATTTTCTCTCGTGGCCACTGAAACAGCACATCAGTGCTTTGTGAAATTGTGTCAGCCAATCAGATGGCTGCTTTTTCTTTTATAGATCTCCAGGAGTGACGTTAAATGTTTAAAAATAAAAGCTTTCATACCCCAGTTGTGTATTCTGATAGTGACTATGCTGGGCTGGAAATGTTGTTATTGATTTTATATTGATAGTGAAACATGATTCCCGTACAAACACACACACGCACACACACACACACACACACACACACACACACACACACACACACACACACACACACACACACACACACTTCAGACGTGGTCCCTCTCCACCTCCCAGCCCTGCTCCATTGTAAGCCTTGCTGGGGGCATCAGGGACCATCTTAATTGGTTCTTCCAGGCAGGTAATTAACTCTGATGGCATGTTCTCCCATACAGATGCGAATGGCGGGGGGCCACAACCCCCTCACCACAAATCACCAACACACACACACACACTGATCCAAGTAAAGACTGCATGTGGTCCAAGGAATCGTCGTATTCTGCAGTCCTTCTCAGGAAAAGACAATAGTGTGTCTGCCTTGTTAAAATAGACTCCCTCTCAACGGGGGACGGAGGAGGGCAGCAGCTGTCCCCCAGTATCAGACTTCAATGGTCCCAGCAGCTCATCCAGTCCGGCTTTTTTAAGCTCTCATTTGGACACATCTACATATCATTAGCAGCAGAACGTGGCAGAAGTGTTTCTTTGAACTGGTAATTTCTGAGAATGGAGGATACACACCCAGAAAGCATAGAGACAACTGTTAGATGACACCTTAAAATACAATAAATTAAAATCTGTGTTCATAGTTTATAAAAAAATTAAGGCAAATAATATCTTTTTGTACCTGAATGTGTGTCACAAGGTAACAGGTTCCATCTTTAATGAGGTGCTTTTGGATCTTCTTGACTCCGCCTACTTACCTGGAAGGGGCCGGCCAATCGTTTCGACAACTCCTATTGGTCCATGGCTCTATGAGCTCTTAGTATGACCAACTATGAGTGTACTTTACGCAGTTATTTATTTATTTACAGCAGCCCCCCCATGTGCGATTCTGAGACAGTAAGCACAGAAAAGCTTTTCATATCTTGTCATTAAGTATAAATATATACACATATACATATTTACAGTATATACTGTTATATGATGTATTATTTGTTTGTGAGTCTTGCCACTAATTGTCCATATCAAAACTTTATGTCTAAAACATCTGAAACATCATTAATAAGTGATTATCGTTGCCTTACTTGGCCGTGACGTCACACAAGTCTGATTTAATTCCTCCTCAGCGTCTCCTCCATCTGTATCGAGTGACTGAGGCGTGACTCCTAGCTGAATTCAGACTATATTTTGCTACAGGAGCTTCACCTCCTTTCAGCCACATGCCATTCAGGTCTATTTGTAACCATGGAAGGTGAACGAGTAGCAGGAATCCCGGCGAACAGACGGCATTGTGGGTGAGCTGCCTATTCTTTCAGAGAATAATAATGAGCGAACAATAATTCTAACCTTGTTTGGTGAGACTCATCCTGGGGCAGGCAAGCAACAAGTGAACAGTAATAGCTTCTCCTAAAAATATAAGGGCCTGACAGAGGAGAGTTTCCATTACAATGGTACTGAGAAAAGGAGGAGGCGGCGTTTAGTCCTGACGAGACTGGACTTAGATGTAGAATCATTTATTTAAAGCCCTGTGTGAAGGAGAAGCACACACACCTGGTTGCATCATTTCACTGCTGTGTATTTTGTGCAGTATTCCAATGCGTATACTTAAGTACTAAAGGTGCGTTTCTTTTCGTCTATTCATTTATTTGTATCAGATTTTTCCACTAAAGTGAATACTTGAGACGTTAGTATTTTTATACTTTTATTTAAATCAATTCATCATTAAATCAAATTATAGTTTTCCTCACAATTTTTTCATATATGTATGAATAATACTTCTATTTGTGTATTATATACTTCAATTCAATACATACTGACATTTGTCCCATAAGGGGCAGCCCACCAGGTTTTAAGAATGCATTACCATCTTATAACAACTGATTTGGACCTATATATATATATATATATATATATATATATATATATATATATATATATATATATATATATATATATATATATATATATATATATATATATACACAATTAGTCCTATTCATAATATTTTAGAGCAGATTTCCAAATGAGAAGGAAAAAGACTTTGAATACATTCATGTCTTCGATCCTTCTCAGGGTGGTGGCGGTGTCATCGCCTCGCTCTCCTGTCACCGTTGTGTCTTACTGTCTTCACCACGGATCTTCAGTCAATCCAACCTTACACCTCAACAACGCCACACACAGGAGTCTCTGCTGCTTTATCAAGTAGCCTTTTGACACGTGGTGCTATTTTCAAATTCATGCTTATGTGGGAAGATATACGACCGTCTTCTGGATGAGACCAGTGGCGGCTTTTTGTCCAGACTCCTGGTCAGATGAAGACTGACCATCTTGACCCTCACCCTCATTCTGCTAACAGAGGTGTGGCGGCCACCTTTGCTAAGTGCATTCCCAGAGCCGTCGTCCTAAATCCCTGCTTGACCCCGACTGATAAACCTTGCTATGGATAGACCACTGGAGAGTTTTTCCCTCAAAATGAGAGTTAATGCAAAAGTTCCCATTGCTTCAAATGGTCCTCTAGAGCACGATGGCAATATGGATGATAAAAGTTTATGGAGCCCCATGAAACTCGAGTGCTGTAATCAAAATTCTACTTTTATATCAGTCAATATTATCATAATTTTGCTAATATATAAGTATCTTCCCGTAACAGTTAAGAACACTTTGAAATATATCAATGAAATTGCCTTTTGTTCCTATTTTTCAATGCATTTATAAAATAGATTATGTTTAAAAATTCTTTTAACAACTGCTAAATATGAGATGCAGTGAACTGTGGAGAAACAACAATAAAAGTTTTAGTTTAACGGAACAAAAGAGCAGAAGAATTGAAGTAACATGAACATCATTTGATAAGATCCCAGTAAGACGAATAAGAACTACAGACAGACAGGAAGTGAAGGTTTGGCAGCTTCCTGAGGCTCTCAGTCTGTCGTTCAGCTAAACTGGACTCCATCACCCATCTACAGACACTAAATGGTCATGACTGCAGGGATCCTGGACCAGCATGTCTGTGGAAGGATGGGATTAACACATTGTGGGCGCCTCAGAACCGGGTTGAGAGCTGATAAGATTTTGGGAGGCCTTCTCGTGGGCGATGCTTAAAATGAGGCCCCGGAGAGGATGAAGCATGCCTTTACATTTCTTGCTAGGACTGTATGTGAAGGACTTTAGATGAATTCTCAAGTTCACAACCTCTGTATTCACGAAACATATACCATTTAAACATGAGAGGACTGTTTTGACAAGTTACAAAATTCCTTTCTTTCCTCTATGCCTTGTTTTTCTACTCCTAGAAGGAACTACCCTCATTCATGATCATCCAACAGATGGAGGGATAATGCACTTTATTGTAAGCAGATATAAGAATTTACTCCACCAGGGGTTGTTGTCTTGCATGATAGTTTGTTTGACTGTTTGAAAGCCGTCTAAGGATTCTGATCACGTTCCGTGTGGCGGTGCAGCTGGTGTGTACACAGAAAATGAATGATAATATAATAAAACACAGATGCCATTACATACAGCACAGCTTAAATGGAAAACAGCATAACTGCTGATAATTTCCTGAAACACTGGTATGAAGAATTCATTAAATGCTAAATGCTAATAAATGCTAAATGGGGGCAGTTAAAGGAAAGCATTGCCAGTTAGTGTTTGGTCTGCAGCGACAACAAGGAATATTAGTGCATAATTTATTTTTATGATTTTTGTAATTATTCTTCTCTTCATAAGTTTATTCTGTACTAACTGTCTTCTGTAATATTTTCTGCATGAGTGTTGCAGCAAACCAGTGCAGGGTGACTATGTTCAATGATAAAACTCAGCAGTACCCCCCTTCCCCAGCGTCTTATCGTACCCTGCAGCTTGGCTGGATCAGGCAATATAAATGGGACGTGCCCACAGGAGGGACGCCGGTTCCTCCTTTGGGTTGGAGCATTGTTTCGTCTAGGTCGTGTATTTATTTAGATGTAAATCAGCTCGCAACGAGTGTTACGTCCTGCCCTTGTGCGCTAGGCGGTGGACTGAAACTTAACTGCTGGAGGAAGTCAAACCCATCGAGATTGGAGCTCCATAGATTGTTTTCCATTATGAGGCTGTTATTGATGTGAGGGAATGACATCATGCAGCCTCTGCCATCAAGGCAGGGTTGGTGAGAAAAAGCCTCCACACCCATTTTTTATTCATTATTCTGCACAGTGAGGAGGCCGGATTTCTCATCATGTTTTGACTGATTTGAAGGCTTGCCCCGGTACCTGAAGTCGAAACACAATTTCAGAACACAAAGTCTATCTGGAATTGAACTGAATGACTCAATGACTACCAAACAGTCATTCTTATTTCTAACATGTGATGAAGACTCTGGAGTGACAGATTCTGGAGCTCATGCTTCCCCAGGTGAGGGGTGCAATGGACCCTCTCCAGTTCGCCTACCAGACGCAGGTTGGGGTTGATGACGCCATCCTGTACCTCCATCGTTCACACTCTTACCTTGATGTTGGTGGCTGTGCTGTTAAGGTGATCTTCTTTGAGATCTCAATCATCTTTAACACCATCGGGCCCCGGCTCCTGCAGGACAAACTGATCACCACGGCTGTGGACCCCCACCTCCTGAGCTGGATCACCAATTACCTGACAGACAGACTCCAGTATGTTTGAATGGGCGTCTGTTTGATACTAGTTCAGATCATTCATTCATTCATTCATTCATTCATTCATTCATTCATTCATTCATCTCTTCTTAGCCTCTTCTTCCATTTTTGTGGGTCACAGGGAGTTGTGGGTCACGGGGGACATTCCCTGCATGACGCCACTGCACCATGGAGTTACACGAAAGACAAACACACACTCACACCTACGGGCAGTTTTGACCTGATAAATTCACCTAACGTGCATGTTTTTGATTATGTCAATAATAAAGAAATAAGCAAATAAACACATCAAAAGTCATTGTTCTTTTATTTCATTGTGTTCTGGTGGGAGTTTGTTTGTGTGTGAGTGTGTGTGTGTGTGTTTGTGGTGAGAGGTGATACGGTCATTTGACACATGAAAGGTTTTCCATCAGCAGCTCGGGCTTGGGCAAACCACACACACACACACACACACACACACACACACACACACACACACACACACACACACACACACACACACACACACACACACTCGCACGCACACTCACAAGGGTCTAAAAGTGTCTGGTAACACACTTTGAGGCCTTCATAACAGGATACAACCACACAGGTGAAAGCATGAGTGTTTCCCTACCTCCATTTCCACAGGATCTCATTATTGTGCAAGTTAATGGCTTTGAAATCAAAAGATTTGATTCAAAAATTCTTTGATAATAAATCAGAGGACCTGTATGTCTAATTTTTTAAATTAAAATGCTAGCTGTAGGTTTATGTGACTGGACATATTGTTGTGATCACTTAACCCAGCTCTGACCAGAGAGATGGAACATAATAAAGACAAACAAAAACTGCTGAAAGAAAAATTAATTTATTGAACCACATAAGGAACCAAACCTAACCTAAAGAGTTCAGGAGTGTCTATCTAGGGTCTACCTCCTCCAGATCCAACTAAATGCTGTTGGGCCAGAAAAAGAACAAATGCATGGTCCAAGGTTTTCCCCTGTACCCTAACAGATATCACCTAAATCTTAAACAACAGAACCCTAACCCACCAAAAAAACAAAGGAGGAAAAACAAAAAACACAGAAGATCCACCATGATGCTAATATAGATTGACTCTTAACAGTGTCTGGAGAACACTGGGAATTAACACCAGGATCACACCTAAAACTGTCACTCAAATCGACTTCAGCCTCATTAGGTTTGTAGATGGAAGGTATTACATGTCATGTGACCTCCATCGTTTAAGGACAAACCAACCATCTAGTTCAGTGTTAGTGGGAGTCCATCTGTACGTGCATAATATCCATATACAGCAGGCCTGTGTGTGTGTGTGTGTGTGTGTGTGTGTGTGTGTGTGTGTGTGTGTGTTGTAGGTAAATCCAAAGCACAAGAATCCCTTCGTGAACCTTGATTAATAAACTGACTTCAAGTATTGGTCATATGTTGGATTCTGTGGTTATGGTGGTTAGGTCGGTGGTTTGCTGATACCCTACAAACCACGTGAAGGCGATAGTGGGGATTAGTGGGTGTCAGAGTCATGATTCAGGATGAAACCAGGAACCTTCATGAATACATCATGAAGATGAGTCCCCGGTATGAACCGTGAAGAAAATGCGTCAAGGAGAAGGAGACGAAGGGTGATGAGGACGAACAAGAGGATCATGGAAGATATCCCTGGTGCATCAATGGCAAATAGAGGACATCAAGAAACTGTATCAATGTGCAGAAAGTAAAAATATATTCAAATTAAGAAATATAATATAACATATAATAGCATCCGCTTTTTTGTTTCTAAGTGTGCGAAATGAAACTTGTATTTTTTTTTCTTTTTAATGAATGTGAAAGTCTTTCTTTTGATAAGTGATGACCTGCAGTTTCATTCAAATATGAGCAATATTATTATTAATAATACTGGTAATACAACTATATATTTACAACAGTGTGTTGTTAGTCATTATATTCATTAAAATCAATGTTTATTTCTATATTATATACGATCTTTTTTATTTAATATCAGTATTTATCATTCATTTCAGGCAGGGTTTAAGTCATTTAAAGATAAAGACTCCAATATGTATTCTAATAAATACAGTAAAACCACACAAACACAACCCTAGGTTTATAGATTTATTCCAGATTTATTATATCCAAACAATTAGAATATAAAAGTTTAATTATTGATTGGATATATTAGAATCTAATTCATCCAAACAATATTTTAAATCTTTAACTTTAACTTTCATGCTTTAGGATCATCAGTCTGACTGCTGGTGACTGACCCTGATGATGCTCCTCTCGCGTCGCGCTATTCTAATGAGCGCGTCACGTGTCCCCTCCCGGCCGCCGTAGACATTCCTCCGCTGTCAGTGCGCGGTGACAGACGATCATCGGTGAGCCACCAGTCCAGCTGCAGGTGTAAAATATGGAGGAGGTAAACAATATCGAAGTGGTTCCGTGCACAGAATCCAACTACCTAAAGCCGTTCCGGGTGCACTATAACCAGGTGAGTTGTTGTGTGGTGACCGCTGGTGGGATGCTGGACGCTCTAGGCTAGCCCAACCCCCCCCCCCATTCATACATGCTAGCATAACAAGAAGCTAAAATCAACTTAAAATCAATGGCGACCGAAACAACTGGCTTCAAATCGAACACAGATGTGAAACCAATGCATTCGCTGTGTTTTCACCAACGGATATTTGTTGCTTTGTTTTGTTTTTCTTATACCAGGAGCGGCTAAATGCTAGCATGCTAACGCCAGCTCCCTCATAGGGGTTTTGGGTTGAGCGTAAGGTGAACGTTAGCATCGGTTCAATGAGATGCAGATGACGCGCTTCTTCTCACCTGATTTATCGGGATCGATAAGTCAGGTGAGACTTATCGATACCGATATTCAGATCGAATCCCCACCGCGTGAATGTGTATTCTCAAATTAGCTTAACACTAGGCTGTGATGCCCATTTAAATGAGCTGCATTGTGGAGCCTTGACTATTCAGGTACTGTTGGGTATTTGTATTGAAATGTATTTTATAAGTCTGTATTAGTTAAAAAAAAACAACAAATACTGCAGGGTAAAGTACATAAAACCAGAGCTTCTTATTTAACATAGTAAAAGCTGTCAGACTATTTAAAAGTGCAGGTTTAACATGTCTCTTTGTCCCATATTTGTGATCATAACATTTGATCTTAATATAGGTATTGTTATTTTGAGCCTTTGCAGTTATTTAAAACACTGACAATGGGAGACGGTTTCCGAAAAGGCTTTCCCAGCATCCGTTTGCTTGTCTGTTGTTAATTCAAAAACTACTTGACAAATTTTGATGAAACTTGGTGATACACAAAGCTGTCCTCATGAGTAACTAGCACATCAATAATTATAATCCACGATTTATTTGTCTTCTTCATTCCATCTTGTCCCACAACCGTAAAATAAATCCAAGCGCAGTGGAATAATTCAATAATATTTTAATAATTATATTTCAGTCCTCAGTAAATGGACATCTATCTTTTTCCTCTGTAAATTTGGTAAACGGGCTTCACTAATTTTGACTATTATTAATTATTCGACCTCCAGCCGTGCTGAGGTGTTTGCCTTTGTCACTGATCCATGATGTTCACGTTATCCAAACATCAAGTGTCTCAAAGAACGGGTGACCAGTGGCACCAAATGTTAATTTAATTCTCCACTTGTCACAGAATAAACATGACCGGATGACACCATTCACAAGCACTGTGAAATGTTCACTGTGGAAAGTACAGTGGAATCAGTGGTGGGAACATGTCCATTTCATTCAGCTGTTTTATACAGACGGATGGAAGATATTTTTTATTTTCTTCATTGTGGTTTAAGAAAAGAAAGTGTGTGTGCTTATTATCCATCCATCCATCCATCCATCCAACTTTATCTGTGTCTTCCTGTTCTGTTTGTACTGAATGTCTCCAGTCAGGTGAAAAAAGAGACCCCCCCCCAAAAAAAAACCAAAAAAAAAACATCGGCTCCATTCCAGGATGGATTTATTTTTAGGTTTCAAAAATATTTGTGCTATTCTTTCTCTCTTCCTGGCAGCTGCCGTGTGAAATCTAGATAGGAGCAGTGGTGCAGAGTAGATATTAATAAAACTGACTGAAACTATGACGTCTTCAGAATGCAGATGATAAACTTACGCTGGGATACGTCTGGGTTTGAAACAATACTAAATCATCCTGGAAAATCATCTTGTAAATCAAAAGACCGCATAAAGAAACTACATTTGCAGTTACTCTAAAAATTAAAGGGTCCCTTTTTGTGGTGTTGTGCACAATTAAAAAAAAAACTCAAGTACTGGGATGGAGAGGAGCTCACTGGAAAGGATTTTTAATTTTTTTTTCCATTCGGGGTTCACACCTGTGACAGAAGAGGTGGGAGTTAATCTTGTCAAGAGAATAGCGGAACGGCTAAGACAGCAGATGGACAACAAAGGAGACGATGGTGGTGGTGGTGGTGGTGGTGGACTCCCTCTCCGTCCCATCCTCCCCTTTCATCCCCGCCACCGCTCCCGTGCAGCCGGGGGAACGGCCGCTCAGGGACTCCCCACAAAAGCTTTTCAATCACGCTCAGGGAGCATCTCTACCCCAAAACCTTTTAATGTTCATCCGTACATCTGCAGGCCGGCGTCACCGACTGCAACCTATCCCCCCCCATCCCCCCTCTCACAGATACACACTATAAATGAAGGTAACGTCATATATAAGAGGCTCTTGTCATCCGTTGTGTTTGCTGGAGTCTCCTTCGTTTCTCTCTCTCTGCATCAGGTGATCGTCCCTCATTGACTCTGGGAAACCCCTCTTCTCCCCGATTCCTCGTGCTTCCATTCAGTCAAGAGTTGTTTCTCAACGCTGTGTAATTACCGTCAATTTATTCATTATTATGACTTGAATTATTCATCTGGAATCATCTTGTTTCGTTCACAGCCTCCATCGCCACCAAAACACCTTCAGTGAACACAGGATTTTATTACATTTCATTCAAACTCAACTCCTACATTCATTTCTGGATGATTATTACCCAATAATTTATTACCTTCCCAATCAGCCACAGGTTTGGCTTCTATTTAGTGCTCTGCTAACTTTATGGTCTTGAAGAGTGTTTTACTTGACACTTGCATTTCATCTTTCGTGTCGATCATTATTAGCCAATCGGTCGTCGCAGGTGCAGTTACTTTTCTTAACTTCTGATCATTAGTCCACTGGTGGCAGCGAGTGTGTGTGTGTGTATGCGTGTGTGTGTGTGTTTGTATGTGATAGCTCTGCTACCTTTGTGGAGGTCGGCGTCAGGATGGGGAAAAAATTGGAGAGCACATGTTGAGATTTCAAAGAGTGCTTTTGTAAACCAGGACGGGAGTTTTTTTCTTTCTACTGCAGCTGCCAGCTTTATAGTGCATTCTGCAATAGGAGGTGTGTGTGTGTGTGTGTGTGTGTGTGTGTGTGTGTGATGGTTGTTAGACTTTAAGCACCTAAAAGATCAAGACCATACGTCCCTCCTTACAATAGCCATTCACACGAGAGTCTGTCATTCCTGATGCCGATAGCCAGAGGCACCACATTAATTTCTAGGCCTCTGTGTCGCCTGTTCCTGCTTTCCTTCCTTTCTCTCTCTCTCTCTCTCTCTCTCTCTCTCTCTCTCTCTCTCTCTCTCTCTCTCTCTCTCTCTCTCTCACTCACAGTCTCCATCTACGTCTCTCTCTCTCTCCCTGTCTCTCCCAATGGGCTAATCTCTCTGTTGTAATCCATGTCGACCATGATCCTCTGTCTCCCCTGGGCCATTCAAGCTGTCCCCGCCCCCCTTTTCTCAGCAAGTGGCCCGAGTAATGAGGGGAACCCCGCCATCTGTGATACAAGAGTGTGTGTGTGTTTAGTTTTAAAGTAGTCGCTCACTGGTAAAGATATGTGTCATCTTTTTGCCGTCTGACTGGGATGGTTTTGTCCGTCGCTGCTGTTTTTAACCGTGTTTTCGAGTCCACATTTCCTGAACCACCACACCCCCCCCCCTCTCCCCCCACCCATTGAAAGTCTTCGCTCGGACCTGAGTTTCTTTTTCCTGTTTGAAGTGATTTTTATCATCAGCTTTTTCACCCCCCTGCTGCTAACAGAGAGCTCGGACATCTGCAGCCCCCATTGACAAGCACACCTTTTTCTGTTGGCGCTGAAAAGCAATTTCACATCACGCTGAAGGTGTCCAAATTTCAAAAAGGCATCTTTTTTTTCTCCTCGGTCTTGCCTTTTCATTCCCTTGAAGCCTGGATCGTCTTTAGTCTACAAGACTTTTTTTTTTTTTTTTTTTTTTTTACAAAAAGAGTGGATAAATTCGAGAGAAACCTTCCTCTGTCATCTAAACATCTCTATAGAAGAAGCTCCAGCCATTGATGAGGCGTAACATAATTGTGTTTTCAATAACCAACAGCGCCGACGGTTATAAATGAGTTATAAATACACTGGGCAGAAGTCAGTCTCTAAAATCAAGCCTCTGTTTCCATCGTTGACAATCAGCACTCATCGTGACTCAGCAGAAACCACAGGCGTTTATTTCCTGCTGTTAACATGACACATGCTAATTTTCTTTTCTTTTTTTTTTTTTTTTTTCCTTTTCCGGTGTGATGACACGATGCACGTTCAGCACGTCTCCTGTTTGGCACGGCTCCATCGTTTTGTTCATGTGGATTCAGGCTACACGACGTGACGCTTCTTCGCATTTCAAGTCACAATAAATAATATTGCAATGTCAGTATTTTTAGTGTTGAGTTTGAAAAAGGAATTCAAATTCAAAAAACTTTATTAGTCCCCAATTGAAAGCACATACAGCAGGATAGGTGTAAAACCTACAGTGTAAACGTAAACAGTGTAAACATAAACCAAAAAAAAAACATAATAAATAATAACATATAAATATATATACAAAATTTATGTTGAATAATAATTCAAAACCTAGTTAGTTCAGAACCAAGTGAGTTAGTTCAAAACCAAGTTAGTTTAGAACGTTATTTGTTCAAAACCTAATGGGTTTGTTGGTTAGTTCAGAAACTAGTTAGTTTAAAACCTACTTAATTTCAAAGCCTAGTTAGTTTGTTCAAAAACAAGTTAGTTTAAAACAAAGTTCAAAAGCTCAGTAGTTCAAAAACCTGGTTAGTTCAAATCCTACTTAGTAGGATTGGAGTTAACTCGCTCGTTACTCATTTAAGACACCGTGTTCAAAAAGTTACTTATTAATGCTCTCATATGATCTGTTTTCTGGAAGGGTAGAAATCCACTCTGAGGTGGTTAGCTTCCAAGAAACCACCTGGTTTTGTTCAGCGTTTTCTGAAGCTTTTCAGGTGAAGTTCTTCTGCATAATTCTGAGTGTTCAGTTGGTTTTTTAATCAGTCTGACGTGCACGCTGTGTTGGGATCTGATGTAAGACAGTGTTTGTGCAGACTGATGATGAATTACACTGACCTGAGCAAATAGCCCCCAGTTGAACTGTTGCAGCTCCACTATCAGGTGAAGACTTTGTCTCATGTACTCCCCAATAAACACTGGCTCCAACAGGAGAAGCGCGTCTCCGCCTCAGTCACGACAGGTGATTAATCACACACACACGCCTTGCTTTCACTGGTTGGGGTGTGACTGGGTTGGTCCCGGAGGAGGAATGATGGCATGTGAGACGCACGCTTTGTTGACATGAGCGAATCAATTTACACCCTGGAAGCCGTGTGAGGCGGCAGGGACGGCGTCCTGAAACAGGTTTGGATGATGCCAAACACGCCGCTGATGTCAGAACAGCGGATGAAACGACGATTTCTGTGGCACGAGCTGGCAGCGTTGGTTTACAGACAAATAAAAGGGTTGATGGACGTTTTGTTTTGGTACAGACGTGTGCTGGAATCACTAAAGAAGGCCTCAAGGAGCATCTTTCCCCCTGCTCAAAGTTTAAATGCATGCACAGGAAGGATGTGACACACTTGTCGTTAACACAGGTGACGCCATAGCTACATCTAAATGTACTTTAACGCCACGGCGTGATGGTTAATGATGCATGATGGGCATTATGCTAGCTTGGCTTCACATCGGGGCCCCCGTGGCTAGTGGCCTGCTGGGTCACGTACTGGTCGCCAGACCGTTTGTGGAGATGATATTAAGGAGGAATTTTAAAGCTTGTAATTTTTGTTTCTATTCCGTAAGTTTATTATAGAGAGGCTGAAGCTGAATGATTGATTTAAAGTAGGTTCCATGCATAAATGAGGTTTAAATTAGGAAACTTTGTGTTTGAATTCCAGAGAAACATTCATTCATCTTGAGAAATTTTTTAAAAACTATTCATTTTGATTTATTCAGCTCCTGCTGGCACAACAGTGGTGTTATTAGATGTGATTGCACCAGAGCTATTAGCCTGCCATCATTTCTTGGGCGGTTCTGAAACTGCGTGGAGGCTGATCCTTCACAGCTCTTGTAAAGCCATCATTCCTTCAGCGCTGATGGGTGGAGAGGAGGCGTAGCGAGCGTTTGAATCAAGGCCACCATTCCTCCAGTGCAGAAAACATGAGCTAATGGGACTGAATATACACAGCATGTCTTATGGAGAGAGGAATACTTGCTCAGTTTTATTTAATTTCTCGTGGTTTTAACTTGTTGGTTCCTCCTTATATATATATGAACTCTAAATGATCGTAAACTTGTTTTTGCATTTTTATTGAATAATTTCTCATTTAGATTGACTGACACGTTAAAAGATGATCAAACATTAATGGTTAATTAGGTTTGATACGATTAGAAATCATGTGATAATGTTTTTTTTAAAAATTTTTTAGTTTGCTTTTGAGTTTTATTGAGTTTTTCAGTTTTATCTTTATAAAATCTTGACATTCACTTCCATTCTTCTGTTCGACAGGAGATTGTTTTGCTTTTTGGTTTGACGATGTTAACTAGTTTGTATTTTATTTATGGTGTTACACAATGGTTAAATGCATGCTATAATTATGTAATAAAAAAACACAAATCCTTAACCACAACTGTTCTGTTTGTGTCGCAATTAATCATCAGCTATAGTTTTACGACAGCGACGGCTCTTCGCCAGTAATGATGCATCATCGGGACTCTAATTAAAATTTCCTTTTATAATTTTATTGACCAAACATAAATTATGTTGAGCGTCATAATGGGACTCCTTGACTATACCCCTAGAATCTGGGTTCGTTATTAGTTTGATAGTCCCCCCCAGAAAAGCACCTTATTTCTGCTCAGTGATGTCGTGACAGCGTGTCGCTGCTCCTGAGATTAAAATCTCTACATGTCAGAGTTGCTCTCTTTTGTGCTGGTCACACGCACACATACACACACACACACACACACACACACACACACACACACACACACACACACACACACACACACCTGTCTCACCTGTCTGTAATTATGCTGGTGGAATTTTACAGGAGCGTTCAGCTGCCTGGTCTATAAAATGATGTTAAGATGATGTGACCTCAGGGTGTATTAACACAGCAGCATAGGTTCAGTAGGTTTGGTAAAATTCATCAGGCAGCTGAGCAGAAAGAAATCCCATGTCAACATGTTTTGGAAGTAAAAAAAAAAAAAAAAAAGACAAATCAAACTGAGATTATTTTTAAAAAATAGCATTACTTGATTACAAATTATAGTTGGACACCGATTGTATGTGTAGACTCAAAGTCAACCACCATTGGTTGCAGGTTCCACCATCTGATGTGACCAAGAAACGTTTTATTAGGCTTCCATTCAAGGATGTCAATGTGGGTCAGACTTTATTTAAAATTCACTGGTGGGTGAACGTGTTTTTCATCCTGGAGTCAGTTCATACATTATCTACATGTTATTCCTATTTAAAGTATGAATTCAGATGAGTGATAAATTCCAGGTTCAAACTGAACTATGTCCCTGAGTGCTTCTTTGCATTTGCAGATGTTTCTGTTGTGTGAGTTTGAGTGTATCTTTACAGGCCTGAGCAAGAATCTCCTTCAGCGCTGCAGTAATGCATAAAATATGCAATATGTAATATGTTAAAATAAAATCAGAGGTGAGCTGTCGTGCTTTGACACGTTTGTTTACGCTGTTTGTTGTATTTGTTCACAGAATGGCACAAAGAAATCCTGGGACTTCATGCGAACCCATGACAGGTATTTATCTTCTCTAAGAGTTTTAGCCTGTTTTTGTTCATGTAATTTTTTTGGCGGTGTCTGTATCCTGGTCAAACGTTATTTTTTTGTGACCTGTTATTCTACTTTGCACTGGTTCTAAAATGTCTGGGCTCCACAGGACCACTGTAGGAGAAATATCACACCTTTGTGTCAAAACCCCCAGCTCCTACTTCCTGTTTCAGGGTAATGCCTCCGAGGTAAGTCTTGGGTCATTTAAACCACCTTTCCTCCACTCTTGACCCAAAGAGAGGTCCTTGTGAGAAATAGTTCCACTGAGATCTCAAACCCCAAGACCCAGTGTTGTTTTGAATTGTTGTTTAAGTGTGCAGAACATTTTCTTCTCAGTGGGACGCTCTTCATATTTCAGGTGCCCTTTGAAAAAAATGTGGAAGACACATCTGTGGGTAATGTCCTGTAAAAATGTACAGTTTGGTCCTTTTTCCTGCCCCTGAAGCTAATAAATAGGAATTCTTTCAACGCAGGGTTAGACCACAATTTACTCAGCATTCCGAGTAGCTTAATTGTTTAGTGCACATGATTGCAAATCAGATGTTGAAGCACTGAGTCAACCGTCTTCAACTTTAGCAGCAGAGCCCCAAGGCTTTTTCTGGTTGAGTCTGAATTTACATCAAGGTTCCATGTCTGAACTCCAAGACTTTCACCACCTTTAACCCAAAAATACAAGAAAAGTGGCTCCAGTAGCTCAGAACCTCGGCTCGGTGATGCCCTGGAACCAACTTTGCTTCCTCAGACACTGGAAACTTGCAACGTGTAGAAGGTAAGATGTATTCCATCAAGAATCGGGAAACGTCTCATCATCTGTGAGGAAGATAAAGCTCGGGGGCCAATGGACGTTCCTGTAGGGCAGTCACCCCAAGCAGACCTGAAAGCCCACCAATGACTTCAGAAGAAGTCCTGGATCATTCTAGAGTCCATCACAGTCGTCTGATTGAATCTCAAAGGAAACTTTACAGGTTCTTCATCTATGGAGTGTGAAGGTCATGGATTAAATCAATGTTAATGGTAAAAAACTAACATGACCAGTTGCACCAGTAAAGCTTTCAAAGATAAAGGAAGTTGGAGGTATTTATGCTCAGGTAAGGTTTGTTCTCTGTCAGTTCTTTCAGTTGAACTAAGGTAGAAACCTCATTTATACCTTAGAATATGTTCAGGGTATTTTGAGTAGAAGGAACAACTGAATATTCACATTTTAAAACATCATAAAGGAGGCAATAAGACCACAAATGTGTGCTCTACTGATAAAATTAGGACACGGGAGTCAAACAAACACCAACTAAGCAAAGACAACCTGGTCTCTAAAGGTGTCAGTCATGTCTGATGTTAATGGGCGACACGTTCCGTACAGGAAGACCTACTTTTGTCCTCCTCACGCCACCGACCTGACAATGATGTTTTAATACTGTAACCATTAGTCACCTTAACCCCGCTCTTCACACGTCTCCGGTAACCCAGTTTTTCCCGACGTCCGGCTACAAACCCCCACCCCACCCCACCCCCCGCAGAGGGAAGCTTAACGGTGCGTGAAAATTCCTGAGTGTCCGTTTAGCTTCTCGGTTTAACCATTAAAGTTTTTTTTTTTTTTTTTTTTTGCTTTCCAGCGGGAAGCTTTAGAGTAGCAGTAATGGTGTGGAACAGCACAGCTAGACCTGGACCGGCCTCAGGGGACAGCTTCCATCTACTGGGCCTTGAGTGTCCCACTTTTAGAGCAGATCTACCACCACCCTACCCATACCCGTTCACTCTCGTGTGATATCCACCCTGTAGACTGTCACAAATATCACTGCTGCTTTTTTCCATTGCCCTGATTTTTATAATAGACGTCGGACTTTCACTTGAAATATCCGCGCTGCAGATATTAAATCAGGATCAGGTCCAGGCGCCATCGGGAAACAACTTGTAATAGCGACGTCCTTGTTCCCTCTCACCATGGGAAAGGCAGGGCAGGGTTTCCTGCTGCCTCTTATACATCCGCTTTCCCAACAGAGAGCCCGGGTCTCCAGTCCCCACATACAGTACACCACCTGTGTGTGTATACAACGCGCGAGATGCCAGCGCCGGAGCGTAACCCGATGACCTTCCTTCTTGTTTTATGTCCACATCCTGCTCATTGAGAGGCATCGTTTGCATCTGGAGTAATCCAGTCCTCTTATATAAAAACAGTTAACAAGTTTTTAGAGCTCAACACAACAACTAAGTTCAACAGCTTCATTTCATGTCCTTAGCGCACTCTGGTCTCGCCGTACGTATGAGTTACGGTAGCTGGGATGTGCCAAACCAGGGAGAAAATGTCATAAAATTGCAGTTTGCTTGGAAATAGGAATTGTGGTGTATTTTGAAATGGAATGCTGATGGAGAAAGGATTGGCGACAGATAATCTGGTTGTTTGACAGTCTAGTCTTTGGCTTAAATTAGTAAATTGACTTGTCAATTTATTCTAATAACATTCCAAATCGTTATTAAGGGCTCATCTTTGTTCTTTTGCTTCCAAGAGTACTTTTGTTCTTTACGTTTTTTTTAAAATTCTGTTTCAGATTCAAAAGCAAACAGCAAAAAAATTCTGGATCTTTCCCAACCCTGTTTTTTTTTTTTTATTCCATTAACCCCCCCCCAGATACCTGCTGTTTTTTTGGGGCTCATTTGTCCACCTGTTAAAAAGAAAACATGTCATATTTATGCTTCCTGGGAAGCATAAAAATCTGTTTGAGTTAACGAAGGTTCTTTTCTTTCCTCTTCAGTGTGTCAGTGCTGATCTTCAACACCACCTCTCACTGTTTTGTTCTCGTCAAGCAGTTCCGTCCCGGTGAGTTTTCACCGTCCAACATGAGACCGATCTGCGGAGACTAGTTATTTCATCTTGACATGGATCTAGATTTGCTGTTTGTACTGCTTCAAGAAAGAAAAAAAACAGTAAATTACAATCCCTGTGTTTTTTCAACTGGATCTTAAATAACAATGCAGACTCATAAATAGACCACAAGAGCCCTGGTTACAAAGCAGCCTGGCCTCCTTTGTTAGATGTTCCTGGGACTGTTCCACGCCACATTCAGCTAAATTGAAGGAAGTCTGGGCATTGATATATTTATTTCCTCTTCTCTTTCGTTGCTGTTGTCCCTTATCTGAAAGAAATCTGTTGCTTGGTAGGAAAGCTACAGTGACATTTGTTTTCATACAGGGAGTGTACCATTTTGGAGTCTGCTCATTTGTACTGAACAATGTCACGGAATATTGTAGTGTTTTAATGCCAGTATAAATACGGTGGATTCACAGTTTTTCTCAAGTAATTAATTGGACGCGGTGAAAGATTTCATCTGATTAGGAACTGTCTCCGCCTTCAGATTCTACACTTTGACACCTTAGTAGGGAAATAAAATCAATGGTGGTGATTTATTGGATGAAAACATTTGTGTCACTGATATCATCTCTATCATGCCCCCCAGCTGTTTTCATGTGTGAGTGGGAAAGGGCCAAAACGCAGCCGCCCCAGCCCGTCGAAAAGGCAGAAGAGGGCGCCGCCGAAGCCGCTGCCCCCGAGCCCCAAGAGGGCCAGTCGGCCTCAGAGGGGGACAGCTCTTCTCAGTGGCCCCCAGCGTCGGCGGGGGTCACCTACGAGCTCTGCGCCGGACTGGTGGACAAACCCGACCTCTCCCTGGAGGAGATCGCCCGGCAGGAGGTGCTGGAGGAATGCGGCTACGACGTGCCCGCCTCCAAACTGAAGAGGATCACTTCTTACAGGTGAGGTGGTTGCACTTTTTTCATTTTTACACAACCTAATCACATAATTATGTTCCAAAAGTTCACAAAAGTTCCCATAATCTCAAACCGAACGTTCCTGATTCTAGTTCAATAAAACTGAAACCTAAAGTTCGGCTGCAGACAGAATTTTACAGAAGTCTGTTATCGAAGAGAGGAACTGAGCTGATTTAGATGAAATGGAAAGAACCATTAAGTTAACCATCTGTCACTGCTAGATTATTATTATTATTATTATTATTATTATTATTAGCTCGCTACAATTTAACAGAGGAACCGGAGGTTCCAGGAACAGATCGGTTCCACATGAAGCAGAAACACCTGGACAGCCGTGACTGAAGAGTTTGCTTTTGATTTGACTCGAACACATCCTCCAGATTTGTTGGTGTCGTCTATGACTGTTGTTATGTGTGGGCTGCGTTCATGAAATACACAGGTATCATCTTAACCCTCATGACCCCTATGAGGGTGTATTTTCACCGTCTGGTGGAGGTCTGGGGGGTTCGAGGCATAACCCGAGGGTTGAATTACAAAGAACCCCCACATATACTGATGTGTCCCGTGTGTACTGTATCTGTGTGTACAGTTTTATTATTGGCAATGAAAGACAGAACATCACTTGAATCTGTACAAAGGTTGCATCCTTTATTATAATAAAGCTATTTTAATAAAATATTAAGATTAATTAATCTAACTAGACACAGGAGATTCCTGTGATGTAGCTGATTTTTGATACAGTTTTAACCCTCAGGTAAAAAAAAAATTTAATTCTGGGTAGGAAGGCAATTTAATGGTGAGGGTAGTGCGGGAATGTTAGCGTAGCGTAGCATAAAAATGGGAAAAAGAGGAATTTAAAAAAAATTTGCTGAGCTAAGCTCACAACCTTCTGAGAAATTCTAATTTCTCGTCAAATGTGGACCCACATTTATGATTTGTGTCCTTTTATTCCCCCTCACAGGTCAGGCGTAGGTATAACGGGCTCCAAGCAGACCATGTTCTACGCCGAGGTGTCTGACGACAACTGCGTGGGCGCCGGCGGAGGCGAGCCGCGCGAGGGCGAGCTCATCGAGGTGGTCAAAGTCCCGCTGCACGAGGCCATGACGTTCGCCTACGACGAGCGTATACCCAAAACCGTGGGCGTCATTTTTAGTTTTATCTGGTTCCATAATAACATGTCTCCCAAGTACAAGATCTCCACCAATGTGTAACTAACGTAAACCGACCCTCTTTATACCATTCATTCCAAATGAAATCAAACGCCGGCCCGACACGTCCACTCTTTCCTAATGGCTCTTCATCCTGTATTGCCTTTTTTTTTTTTTGCTTATTGGTACATGATGAAAGATGAGCCCCTTGTCTTGTTGCCAACAGGTACCCTTAAGTTTTATCCGACTTTTATCCCGTTTACCTTCCTAATTACATGTGGTCTTAATATGTTTCCTCAAAAACAAAATTGCCGCAGCTGCTCGTCGCTGGCATTTTTTTTTGTTTTGTTTCTTCTTGAATTATCTCGTCATTTATTTATGTGCCATCTGTTGCAAACGGCTGCTCATCACCGATTTTCATTTTGCCTGCCCTTGATTAAAGGAATACTCCACTGCTGTTAGCGTAGGAATTGAATGTTGCCTGTGGTTCTAGAAGCAAAAGATTATTATTTTAGTCGCAAAACTGGTTGAGAAAAAGCCATTAATCACTCAATTTAAAGTCAAAATGCAAAACATTCCCAGCATTTATTACAACCCACAACCTCATGTCATTAACCACCCAGCATGCTAACATTGGATTTATATTAATGCATACATATCTGCCATCCCAATGAAGTGTTCCAGTGTATTCTTTTCTCCCATCTGAGCCACTTTCTTCCTGTCGATCATGACTTGAACCGTTAAAGATATACTGTTCAAAGCGACCAAAACAAAACAGTGGAATATTCGTTTAATCCAAGATCCAGTAATGCAAAAACCATGCTAGTAAATGGCGGGGCCTTGTGACGACAGAGGTATCGGATGTGTTTTAACTGCCACTAGTTCAAGAATGCCTCAGTTCAGTTGTTCCACACAAAGCCTTTAAGCAATACCATCATAGCATCCCAAAATAATCAGTCCTACATTTACACTGAACTACCCCCCTTCCCTAAGCAACATGATTCTTCATTCTATTAGTGGAAAATATGAATTGGATTTATTTATTCTATCATTCTGAAGAACAAGCATACACTACACTGCACCAAGGACCTAATTTTAAGTTTGTTCTCAAGCACAATCCAGCAGTGGGTGATTTTTTTATGTGAATAATCTGCAGTCCATTTGACATGGAGTTCATTTAAGTCATTTAAAAAAAAAAAATCATTTTTATCATAAATATTGACACTAAAGCCAGCGCAGAAATGCTAACATCCATAGGGAGTTTATAAGACACCCTGGCATGGATGTTATGATAGCGTCACATGACAAAATCACACTTAAAAGAACACACGTGTGTTACTATTTCATACTATATAGTCATATTTCATTCAGTTTAAAAAAAAAAAAAAAAAGGGCTGGTACTTCTTTTGTAAATCAATCAAAAAAATTTACAACCCATAATAAGCAAAGAGAAAGTGTGTACTGTACATGTGCAGCTACGATGACTGTATGCCAGAGTTCATCTCTCCAGAGGCGTAACACGACGAGTAGAACAAGTAGAGCGGGTGGAGTTTAACGGATAAAGCTGCTGGAGAAAAAAAAACCCTGTCATCACAATTTGATGTTGGTTTTTTTTTTGAAGAAAATCCAGCTTTTATTAAGTTATTATTTATAAGATATTTAAAGTAAATCCATCTTATTAAGGAGGAACGCATCCTAAACCCCAGTGATGCGACCTAATCGAGGGAGGGTAAACGTCAGCATCGCTCCAGGAGGATTTGGCTTTCAGAGCCAGACAATCAAATGTGAACATTTGTCTCCTTTCTAGCATAAAACCTTGTGTCTTCTCTTTCATCTATCTCATCAAGTTAATGTCTTACCAGTGATGTCACTGGAGCTGTAAATCAAGTTCGCAGACTTTGAATCGACCAAACTGACGCGTTTTGGTTTCTCACGCTGACTCAAGCAAGTGTGGAGTGATTTCCATCCAGACTGTGTAGGAATATATGCAGAACCTTTAAAGCCATATTTACACCCAATTCATTGAGCTCATCATGTCCTCTTCATCAAAAGATCTTTTCCTTGAAGTAGGATTGTATCGATCGCTGGAACTGCTTGAAGTGTGATTATTTTATTCATTTGATTTTATCATGTTCTCTCAAAGGAGAAAATCAAACCTTGTTGAGTAGAACTCTGAATCAAATCCTTTTTAACGGCGTTGCTATTGAGCCTAAATATGGATGCAAAATTTTCAACCGTGAAATGAACGCTGGACCACCTGTTCGTGTGCTGTTTTAGTCCCATGATGTGTGTGTAGAGCCATTTTAAGGTTTAAGGCCAGTCTGTAACTTTATGTGCCTGTCAAATGTGGAGAACTGCCATGTGACTTCTCTTTTTGGCGGGAATTATTTCTCTTCTAGGCGCGATTCTTCCTCCTCGTAGGCTTCGTCAGCCAGCAAGCCAACACCAGCACACAATCACCCTCAACGTCTCGATTGTCTGAGAGCGGATTTGCGTTTAGCGAGCATCACACGGGGCATGCAGATGCATTAAATGATTGACACAAGGAAAATAAAAGTGCCAATAGAAACACAAGCCTTTCAGGTTGAGCTGGTCTGTCGTCATCTCTATATAGACAGTTACGCATCTGTGGGGGAAATGAAATACACAAGGCTTGTGTTTCACCTTCGTTCAGCCTGTGAAGTCAAAACACAAAAAAGTTGATCTATTGTCAGATCTCCTGTCTTTTATATTCAACCCTTTCTTATTACTTTTAATAGGCTATTCAGGTTTAACAGCTTTGTTTTTATGAACTCTGTTCAAATCTGATGTGTGTTTTTGTGCGTTAAATGCTACAGTTTTACGATTACACCCCGATAGTGTCGACTTTATTCTGAAAGACGCCGTGTGAAAAGTCAGTAACTGGTGACTGGCAGCGAGGAAAAGTTTGACGGTTTACAAGTTAGGCTCATTTGCATGTCTTTTATGGTAAATGCAAAATTATAGTTGGCTTAGCAGTGTGACAGATCATAATTCTATTAATTATTCAATTGTTTATGGCAATCAATGAGTTTTAATGGAAAATGGTAAATTTTGAGTAGGGTTTAATAACATGTTTTACCTGCAGCTAATAATTCTATTCTGCTCTGTTTGGTTTGATTAAAAAAAAGATTACAGTCAGGAAAATAATCCACTGAGAAGCGGTGAAATAAGCAATAACCAATAGGATAATCGATGCTCTTTATCTGTTACATTAGGCAGTTTCCATGTGATCCCAGTCTGTTAAGCTACGCTAACCCGCTGCAGGCAAAAGCCTCTTTTTGGTCGTACAACCGTTACAATGTCATCAATCTTGTCGACTCTGAAGCCTGAAAATCTGGATCAAAAATATTTTCCAGTGTGTTGAACTAGTCCTGTTACTCTCCAGCGTAGCATGCCTGATCTTGTCCTCTGTGACAAAGTAAATGCACTTTGACAGTCCGGAGTGAGGTTGCAGACTGTGCCTCTGGTAAGCCATATGATACTTCTACTGAATACAACACAAATGTTCGAGGTTCTAAATGGTTGTGTATTTCACTTTTTTGCCTCTGCTGGAGAATTACCAATTAGCTCAGCATTGGACATTTCTACCTCCATCACTCAGGCACATAAGGAAACACATTTTGTGTCTGTTTGTTTGCTCCTAAGACGAGGACATATCAGCTCCTCAGCAACGTGTCAGAAATGTCAAAACTCAGTGGTTCTCTATGGCAAAATATTTAATTCATAGGTCCGAGATTTTCTTTTTTTGTTTTTATAGGTGTTCTCCCATGGCTATGCTGTAATTGCTTCTTCAACTGTGACTGTTTGTTTTTTTTTTGGTTTTTTTTGTTGTCTTCTGTTAACTTTTTGTATGTTTGATGATCAGGAGGAAATATGTGTAGTATTCTCAAATCAAAGCTGTATTATTGACGAATTATAACCCGAACCACGAGTGTGACAGACCATGCATCACCTCTGCTGATCTACCCAGAAGTCATTTGGCTTCATTAAATATTAAATCCTGGAAAAGAGACTCTCTATTTTGGATAAAGTTGCTAACAGCTACACAGTACTCGGAAGCAAAAGGGGGAAAAGAATCATATTGGATCCTATTAAGATGTTCATGGTGACTTCAATGTATAGAACATATTAAATTCTGTTAGCATGTGTAATACAGTATGTACTGAAAATACTGCACATAAAGCCTGTATTGGTAAAGACAGAAAGCTAAAGTTGTTGCTTTTTAAAATTTTTCCAAAAAATATTTTCTGGGGGTGAAAAAAAAAAGAGATCATGCTCGAACGTCGCAGTTTCACAACTTTAATCATGTATTCTCTGCTTTATTAAGTGTAAACATATTGTGCGCATTGTTTTCAGTAATGTTTCAGTTCTGTTAATTTATTACCTAAATATTAAAATATTTAACTTTCAGAACATGACACTTGGTACAAAAAAAACCATTTAAATATGATACTTTGCATGTGCACTAACTGTATTGGATTTAATTGCATTAAGTTGAAATAAATGGGTTTGATCCCCAAAAGGAATTTTTTTTTGTACTGTATTTATGATTAGTTTTAGGACTCTTATGCCTTCAGCTGTGGATTACAAGTGACAATCTGAACTCTTTTTTTTCACCCTTGAAGCGACAGGTCGGCCTCTTCCTGTTGTTTGGGTTGGATGAAGATTGGAACTGTTCTCATGTCTGTGCACGAACGACGACGCCGGAGCCTGGAGGCGAGTTGCCTAGCTTAGCATAAAGACAAAAAATTAAAGAGAATCTGTTTTTTACGTCGTCTGATTTGACCATCACGCCCTGATAACATTAGATGTGGATCAGGAAACAAGGTGTCACATTTCTGCAAAGAAACCAAAAGCAAAGCATTAATTCTGCAGATCTGATCTTGACTGGTATCTTGGTCAACTTCCCAGAAATGAAAGCAGAGTTTCATTCGTCTGAGGACAAGATAAATACTGTTGTACTGTAGAGGTGATTTTTATCTGAGATGATGCCGCAGAAGTGTGAAGGAAGAACATGATCTTTCTTGCAGTCTCATCCTGGCAGCGTTTTACAATTGACTCATCAACCAGCTGCGTAAAAGAGTAATATTTGTTTAAACAACTTTGAATCGTTTCTGTCTCTCTGAATATATTTTGCCAGCAGTCTCTTAAAAAAAAAAATAAAAAATTGATGCTTCTATCTCAGCTACATTCTTATCAAAACGCACTTATGCTGCAGAAAAACAAGATGAGATACCAGAAAGACGTTCAAGCTGCTTGCAGTTTTAATTGTTATGAATTCTCTAAGAATTTATTAAAGAGGTGCTCTTGAAGAATTTATACTATACTCTGAGAATTCTATAACAGTAGCTGCGTGTTTGGAGATCTATTCTCTTTATATACACCCACCCACACCTCCATCCATTCATCTGGGAGAGGGTGTTGAGCTCGGGTGGATGGACGGGTGCTTAGGTTGCATCCCCATTGCTTTCATGTTGTAACTGGACACATGGGATGTCCCCGTCCTCCAGAGACCATCTGTGTTACCGCAGCAGATGGATCGCCACCCCTCTTCCTGAATGCCGTCCATTCATTCACAGGACAAGACAGGATCCATCACTGAAGTTTGAGGACGCACTAAAGTGCACTACTTTTTTCCAGTACGCTGTGCATTTGTATGCAAATTAGATCCCACACAAATCAAAAGATGTTTTTCTAAACTATGCTAACCTGTGTCACACCATATCTTCTGCATGTTCTTGTTATTTGTATGAAAAGGTAATTTTATGCTAACAATATGGACTCCATGTAAGGATTGTGTTACATGATTACACAGTATTATTAAAATGTGCAATAAATTCCTGCTCAATTCATTGAAGTCATTTCGTGGTTTAAGGAAAAACCATTAATAAAATTAGCGGCACTATACTTAATTAAAGTATTCGAATCAAAGCAGATCCAAAAATACTCCTTTGACCTCGTCTGCCACAAACCCACAATGCACTGCTGCGCCTCGGGGAGAAAGTTAACTTTGAATTTTCAGTTTTTGACAGTTCAAAGCATAAATTCATTTAAAAGAAATTTTGAAAAACATGTTGTTTGTCCGTTAATGTTATGTCATCTTGACGCCGCTGGGTTATCTGCCACTCCAGGGGTAAAACAGGCCGGTTTGGTTCATTCACAAAACCAGATAAGATAAGATGAACTTCATTGATCCCAAACTGGGAAATTTAAAACACAAACAAATACAAACAATTTAAAAACAAGTTGGTTTTCTTAAAACTTACTAGCTTACTTGCAGGTATACTTTTTGGCTGAATTTGAGAAAACTTTTTCTTTATTGTAAAATAAAGAAAAAGTTTTAATAAAGGGTTTTAATAAAGGGTTTTATGATGATCGTCAACGTACATGATTGGTTAAACACTCCACAAAAAATGCCAAAGGGTGGGTGGTGGTGGTGGGGCACATAGATCATTCTACCCTTATCTATAGAAGGAGTAAAGTGTCACTTGATTGCCATACCACATGAATCGATGATTCATCATCAGACAGGAAACTTTTAAGGAAGCATCGCGTCTCGTGTCCAACAGGATGGTTATAACAGACGAGAGGAAGAAACATAAACAATAATTTAAGTTCAAAGGGCCATCAGGGAAAATACATCAAATTTAAAAGGTGAACAAGCACGCTTTTGTTTTATCGTCAGCTTAACCATTTTAAAGGTTAAGCTGGGATTGCCGTTACAAAAATCTGTTCCAAACATTAAACAAGAAAAGCCAGATGCAGAAGAAAGTGGCTTTAACTTGCCGAACTGGTTATCACTGTAACTGTGTTTTGTTTTTGTTTTTTTTGCTGTGCAATAGATCCTTCACAAAAGAGTGTGTGCTCGTGCATGTTTGTGCATTGAACTGTTTCCCTGTTCGTCCAGTGTTATTGAAACCACACTGTGCCTTTCCAGTTACTTTGGAAATGCCACTTTCTCCGTCCTCCAGCAGTAACATGTCACACGGAGTGACACGTGTTGCACCAAACACGACCTCGCTGCACGGAGCTCTCTATCAGCAGAGCAGAACATGAGGGTACGAGAGGGTTACACTCCAGCATCAGGGGTGAATGCATGTCGCGTCTTATCGGGCTGGAAATGCGTCCACGCACTCCATCGCTCACCCAACCGTGGGAATATGTTTCCTTCATCTTCTTACAGTCTAGTGTTTGTGCTTCCAGATTATCAGGATGTTTGCTTTCCTAATTTATACTTCCTCTGCTACTCTCAGTTACAGACATGTTGGGTCCCCTAAAAGAGTTGATGGTTAGTATTTTTACGGAATTAAAGTGTAACTTTATAAGGGTAAAAAATAATTCCCTCTATGAAAACTGCTTTGTTTATTATTAATAACTAAGATCAGGTAGCTTCTTGCATGTTTGCACTAGCCTTAAGATAGGTTGCAAATCTGAACTTGCGAACATTTCGAGATCTTAGATGTGAAAACAGGACATTAAATATCTTGTTTTGAAATAGATTCACTTAATTTTTAGTATCCTACTAATGTAGGTGTATCCAAAGATGACTGAAGCTAGCTAGCTAATTTAAATCTGGTTTTTACATTCTGCTTCCGAGCGGTGATGTGTTGTCATTGTCAGCGTTTGTGTGTTCGTCCGTCTGTCTGTTAATACGTATGTCCACCAGATATCTTCACAACCGTTGCAGATAGAAAGATGAAACAAAAAGCACATTACTCAGGCAGCAATGGGGATGAAAATGAGATGATGACCTTGACCTTGAGAAAACTAGGTCAAGGTCAAATTTTTACTTTTGTACACTCAGGAACTGGATAAGATAGAAAAACGAGGGAGAAGACCAGTGTGAGTAAGACCATAGATCAAAGCTACTGGTTTGATCTATGAAAGTAGGTCAGAGCACTAGCTTTGATCTTTGACCTATGCAAGTAGGTCAAGGTAACATTTTTAATTCAGGCGCGTCGCAAGATGTTACAGTCACTGACTGTCTTGGTTCTTGTTGCTCTTTGCACTCCGCATTTCCTTTTTGTGCACCAATCCTGTTTTCGTTTTGTTTTTTTGCACCGATACTGCTGCTTTACATGCCTTCAATTGCTCCTTGGGAACAAATAAAGTTTTTTGAATTGAATTGAATTGAAACATCATACATGGCAGTTCATTTGTTGTGCTGCTGCTAATGCTGCCAGCCAGCAGCTTGGCAGTTGTCTACTCATTTTAATAATTTGTGAGGCTGTGCTTACCAGGATTTGCATAACTGCCATACAGTACTACGGGTAGGCTATTGTCTGGTTATCTGCTGGAAAAGCTACATTCCTGTCCCGGCCTCTGTGCAGGGCGTATTGTAGTTTCCCCATTCTTTCTAAAGCTACACAAATAAATCCTTAGCTGCAACATTTTGAGCGTTTTAATAGAAGATATGGTTTGATTTGCCCTACAGATGCCTACCAACTGCATGAGAAGACGCACGTTATGTGGTCTAAATGAGCTCTAAGCGATGATAGATGAGGCTGCGTGTTCGTTTCTTCAGGCTCCGCTGCTCTTTCAATACTCTATCCACACTCCGACACTACAGAGCATTCCAGTGTGAAAGCCTTTCCTGTAAATAATAAAACATGTTATAATGATTATCAGTGGAGATGACATTAACTCTACCACCTGTGTTTTCTCCATTTTAATGTGGTTGCAGATGAATATTAGATATTTGTTGGAGCTTAATGCTGAACTTTATCTTATTGTTGGCTGTTCACAGTTTGAGGTTCAGCTAATGATAAATGAAATTAAATTCATTCTCTAGGGAAATAAATTCCTATTGAACACTACTGGTTATTTCTGGTTTATGTGAACTGATCTCCATATTATGTGAGATCCGATCTTTTCATTTAAACTGCACTGTAGAAATACTAGCCTTCACTAAACTGGAACCTACATGGGAGTAAATAAAACAGAGCAAATGAGCATCATCTTAGCAGGCAAAGCAATGAGATAGTCATCAGAGCTTGATGAAAAACAGCATGTCTCCACCTTGACCCATGCTACCACCGTAAACACGCAAACACACACACACAGTGTCCCCAAAAGATGCTTAAAGATAAAAGAGAATCGACCGGTGAGCCGTATGTACAGAGACCGGAGATCTGAAAGGAGAAAAGCCATGAAAAATGGATGAGAGAAGAAATCCACTTCACCTCCCCCCTGGAGGCCAGCAAACCCCCCACAGTGTTCCTACTCATAATCCTCTCTCCTCCTGCACACACACTCCTCCGTCCCTCTCTCACACATGTAGGTGATGTATGCAAATGGCAGGACAAGGTAGGCAAACCCCATCCCAAGAGTAATATGACTGTTTTATGATATATCAGATAACATTCAGAAACATTCATGGCTGATGCAGCTTCATAAAACAGCCTGTAAGCATTCCACAAACATCCTTTTGTTGTTTTTTATTTATGTGTTTATACATTTATTTGCAGATGAATTTTGCAGACACACAATTTAGCACACAATTCTTGGATAAACCCTGAATTATTTTAAATTTACGGGCAGGAAAGTGAAAGATATCATTAAAAAATATAAGTCCAACAAAAGATGGTGGTTGCCAAGCAGCCAAGTTATGACTGTTAGCATCCATTAGCAGGTGAAATGCTAACATTGCGATGTTTGTTTAGGTTGAAAGCATAAGAAGGTTCGCTGATGAGATCTAGATAACCGAGGCTGATGGAAATATAATTCCTTTGGCAGGTTGAATTTTTAAATAACATTTTAATCGGGTAGTTATAGCTATCATAATTAAATACATTTCATACCTAAGGCGGATGTGATATTTTTACTCCAAAATTTACAATCCATCTTAGTTTTTAAGACCTCTTGACCAATCAGCATCTCCTACAAATGTCCTGCTCTCATCTCTAAAACCCCACGGTGGACAGGATACAGAAGATGCTCACACACACACACACACACACACACACACACACACACACACACACACACACACACACACACACACACACACACACTGTGGGACACGTCGCTGCTTCACCACCTGAGGCTCTTTACAAGGTGTCATACGACTTAAGGCATTCACACACACTCGTGACAGTGTGTGAAGTGTTCCAGTCAGAGCGGCTGCAACTGCTCAGGCTATCGGTGGTCTCCTTTAAGGCCTATCTGACAGGCTGGCAGTCGCCTGATGAGAGGGGGACACAGACATGAAGGATGGGGGGGGGGTTGACAGACGATCTCTGATTGGCAGCTTCTTCTTGTATTATTCAGAAATAACATATTAACATTAGCACAGCTTACACAGTGAAGATGGAGGTTACGGGATCACTCGTGTTCGTCAGATGTCGTGAAAAGTTTGCGTTTGTGAGGATTGATGTCATTTCTGGATCACTTTTTACTTCAAACATTGTGACATGAGCTCTAATAGAAATGAATTATGACGATTAAATTTCATTTATTGGACACCAGGCATTATATTTTGGGTAACAATAGGATAACAGCAAGAGAGGCAGAACAGAAGATGCAGGTTTGGATCATTCAAATGGATTTTCATTGATAAGAGCAGGTTTCAACGTTCAGTGTTTTAGCAAAGTCGCCATGGCGACATCACCATAGGGTGTGCTCGGCCCTGGGCACAAAGCTACAACAACAGATGATCTCCTCGCTGCACAGGAAAGAAAGAAGTCCAGTTTTAGACGCAGACAAAAAAGTCCTTTGTCGCCATATCAACTAAAGCCTTTAAAACAAGCCAAGCGTAGCGCAGCTGTCCTCTCTGGTGCCGATCACTGGTCCATATTCTGCTGTGTGTGCAGTATTGATGACTTTAAATGTGCTCTGAGCAATCGTTATCACTTATTTAAACATTTGCAGGAATGGTCGTTTAAAGGAGAATGACCCCGGTAACCATTGCCCATCTGTCCACAGGGATCAGGTCACCTGACCTTTATGTCAGGTGAAGCACGGATCCTAAATTGAGACAAACACGGCTGATGGTGTAAATATCTGTATTTGTGTGCAAAGACAATAAGCACCTGTTTATCTGCAGCATGAAAAGTATTTGTGTGTTTGTATGTGCGTGTGTGTGTGTGTGTGTGTGTGTGTGTGCTATGAGAGGGCAGGGCCAGGTTGGAGGAAGTAAGACACTTGTCAAAACAAACAAGGAGATGAGCTGGCATGACATTAATAAAATGTGCAGTATGTTCTTTACTACTCACTGGGAGGCAGGTGGAACAAGAGAAATCGAGATGGATTTAGATAAGACATGTGGAGATGATGAGGGTGTAACTTAAGTTAATCTACATGAGAACCGCACTGAAGAATAATTCTCACCTGTTCTTTCTTCACTGGAATATTTTACACCACTATATTTCTACTTCACTATAATTTGGACATTTCAAAAGTGCTTCAAGGTTGTGGGCTGGGACCATCTTGCCCAGTGTCCATCAGGATGGGATTAAGTCACCTCCTAACAGTTACAGGAAGTGGATAGTTCCATTTATTTTTTTCTAACAATGATTGATTTATAAACTTAAATCAAACAATCAAAAAAAAAAGACATCAACTGATCAATTAAAGTATAGCTCATGGCTTTAATTTAGCAGCAGTAGCAGTTCATTTTAAGCCTTGTCAGCAAAATTAGAAACACTTACATCTTTAATTTTAGTATATAAGGTATGTTTAAGCTAATTCTATTGCATTTTTTACAAATATTTTTGAAAGAAGTGCTCTTGTATGTATAGAGTAATGTATATGTATTTTTGCTCTACTTCTCCAGAGAAATGGCAAAAAAATGTTGCCGCAAGAGAAGAGAAAATGAAAAAACATCTCAAATTTGCTATTAAGATGCTTTAAAGAAACAACTAAATACTTTAATTTGATTGGCAGAATTTATTTTAAACGTTTTGTCATACATTTTTGCTCGAGAATGGGGTTAAACGGCGGCTGACTCGGGCGGTAGAGGGCGCTCTAACGCGCTGTAATGACCCGAATGGGGTTAACGTGAGGGGAGCCGCTCGATGCCCCCCAGGAGCCGCTGGTTCTGGTAGTTTTACTTTTTGTGTTCTATCAAAACCCAAGAACAAACGAGGCTGAAGCAAATAACTATCCAAAGTGACAAATGGATTCTACAAAAAAAAAAAAACATTTAAAAAGGAATTTTATATAAATTATCATGATGAAATTAAATATATCCCAGAAATTTATCCCATTTGAAGTTTTTTATTTTTTTTATTTTTTTTTATTTTCGGTTCTAAATTAATGTTTGTAATGAAATTAAAGGGAACAATCAAATTGAATTTATTTCCTAAATAAGGAGGATAATTAAATTGAAGACCCGCTCGTCTTAATATCTTTGCGGGTGCATTTAATTAAAGTCCGACCTCTGCTTTGTTCGCATGCTGTAATGAAGCTCAACGCGAACCCCGGTATAATCCAAGTTTTGGGAGGAGGAGGAAGAAGTGGAGGAGGAGGAGGAGGAGGGGGAGGGTCGGTGGAGGTTATTATACTATTGTCCGCCTCCTCATTCGGTTGGCTCGGAGACTGCCCGCAGGCCAATTTGTAAGTGGTTTGTGGAGCTGCCAATCAAAGCAGACGTCCTCTCCTCAGGCTGGGGCCACGGAACATCTCAGTTGCTGTGTGGAGAGATTTGACGGAGGGACACTCCTGTTCATGGACCATCACTGCGCTTCGATCCGCCGCCTGCTCGCACACATGTACGTCAGTGAAATGTGGATGTACACGCCGGAGAAAATACGCATGTGAATATTTTATTTTTGCATGTCAGGAGAGGTGGAACTAGTCGCCGGGTCCGCGGCTGTTTGTCTTTTCATATCGCTTCTCTCTCCCTATGTCACTCTAATTAATCGGAGGCATGTGGAATCGCACCAGGATTAGGAATTGCTTCCAAATAGTGTGCCTGTTGTTGACGTGGTGGACGGAGGTAAGGCGGCTCTTTTTTTTTTTTTTTTTTTTTTTTTTTAAATCTTCTTTTTAAGATTGTAAATATCGGTCGGCATATTTTGCTAAATAAATTGTAAAAAAAATAAATAAAAAAAAATCAAAATTACCTATGTCAAAAGTTGGTGGGCGTGGGCAGATGTATTCTCTCTCCTGCGTTGCATATTCTTATCACCATTAATCGATAATTGAATTTACGTTGTGGAGCTCGGAATCATCTCCCCATGATAAGATTGAAGTCTGAGGAATTGATACTCTCCATTTTGGCTGCAATGCCGAGAACCCAGTGCGTCTCTATCTCTTTTTTGGTTTTATTTTTTGAGGTGGTGGGGGGGGGGGTACAATTAGGCCTGAGATAAGAAGTTGTAACTTGCATTGCATCAATTGGCTGCTGTGGCGCTTAATTTGCGCAAAAAAAAAAAAAAAAAAAACCACCGCGCAATTCACACGCTTCCCGCATGGTGCAACGATTATTTTTAGGAATTCTCACCCAATCAGGGTCAAGATTTTTTCTTATTCATTAAAAAAAAATAATTTTTTTTTTAGGGATTCTAATTGAGAGCCGGACACCGCTTTGGCTACTTATCCTGTTTTACGCACCAAATTTGAGCCGACACAAACCCAATGCTGCAGCCTCTTAATATAGGCCCGTATATAATTTAGTCTTTGTTAAAATGTTGTTTCTAGGTGTCCCAGTCAACCGGCTATTTTGAGCTGCAGCTGATCTCCGTGGAGAATGTAAACGGCGAGTTGGCGGATGGGCAGTGCTGCGACGGCTCCAGGAGCCCCCAGGACCTGCGCTGCACCCGAGACGAGTGCGACACTTACTTCAAGATCTGCCTGAAGGAGTACCAGAACGAGGTCACCACCACCGGCACCTGCACGTTCGGTGCTGGATCTACGCAAGTTCTCGGTGGAAATAGGATTTCTTTTAAGAGCTCCAATAACCCAAATAAAATCGATGATGCTGGCAAGATATTGATCCCCTTCCAGTTTGCCTGGCCGGTGAGTGTGAGGTTTTAAATTTCTCCAGTTAATCTTACTAGAGACTATTGCATCATTGGAATTTGTTTTGTTTTTCTTTAAATTTACATTAGATTCTCTCACATCCGGTATATCACATCAATCCTGAGCTGGATAAAAGTTTGCACTCTCAGAATAATATTTATTCCTATATTTTTCCTTATCCCACAATAACGTTGATGCTTGCGGCTACTTTTTGGGTCACATTCATCTGCCATTAGAGTATGCAAACCTCATCAAAGCTAGGGGGGGGGGGGTCTTAGCTGGCCCTTGTCTTGATGGGAATTGAGACACATCATGCCTCGCGCGGATCTGGTTGCAGCTCCGGTGGCTGGTATTGTCATGTGGGCCATCTTTTAAAGTTGTCCTGATATGTATGAGGCTTGGCTTTGTTCCAGTCCACCAGCTTGCACCTGCCAAGGCCATGATAGGGTAATTAGACTGGGGGAAATGCTTTTGATATGAGCCCTGGAGGGAGGGGTGTGTGTGTGTGTGTTGGTTTCTCGTGTGAAGAAACATGGGTGAACATTTCTAATGAGCAGGATTAATTTGCACGACTTCAACTTTCACACAGGTTGATATTTATGCGAGACATTCCGGGGTGATGTAAAGGGAAACGGCGCTCGTTGGATGTGGGAGTGCAGCCGGCTTACGTGTGTTGGATGGATGCTCCGATTAACTCTGTGTTATCATGATGGATAACTGACATTACGCTCTGCACGGTGAAATACGTGTTCCGTTGAAGCGAGCGATTCCTCAAGGCAGCGGTTCAGCGCTGGCTGGTTTTGACACCCCCCACCCCCACCCCCCGCACACACCCGGCAGCTTCCTCTCCTGCTGTGGGCGCCAGGTGGCCCCTGGTGGCCCCTCCAGGGCAATTAAACTCTACTGCCGGCAGATGAGTAATAGCTGATGGGTTAGGCTCAGGATTAAGGTGTGCATGCAGTTTCAAGAACTAGTTCTGCAGCACGAGCAACACTTGTAGGCTATTGTGTCACAAGGAACTTGGAGTTCTTGTGCTTATTGAGGTTGACGTAAGCTTTTTTCTTTTTTTGTTATTGATTTGCACCATGTTAAGAAAAGCTAGCCTCCCCTAGAGGATGATTCAACAAAAGTTCAACCATGTTACGCAAATAAATAAATAAATAAATATCACAAGTCCCAGCTTGTAAAAGTTAACATTCTTTGGTGCAGTAAAAATCAAATGTCTCTTGGTATTTAGTCATTGCTCAGATTAAACAAGACTGTTGAAAACATGACCTTGTGGAATGTCAAAATTGATTTATTCTTTTTAGATTCAGGGATAATTAGCTGGGGGTGGGAAATCGAGGAGCTAATAGTTTTGGGAAAAGCTTGAATTACTCTGAAATTGGGGCCAGAAGTTGATGATCTCTCATTTATAGGAAAAATCTTGACTTTCAGGTCCAAATAGCAAGAATCTGTTTGGACTGTCAGGTTTGACGTTGGGTTAAAATACCGCATTTACTAGCTGGGTTAGCCAACGCCGGGGGCCAACCCATGAAGATACTTGAATTTAAACTGTGACACGGTCAACGTTCCAAGTCACACTCATAGTCTTTTGCGTTTCATTGACGGACACCTTGAGGTGGAGGTGAAGGGGGCTATTCTGGTGTGTTGCCTCTCCGTTGACTGTAACTGATAACGGTACGCTTTTCCAGATGTGACAACAAGCCTGGGGGGGGTCATTCGCTGCTGTGGTGTTGTCACTTTTTGTCGATAAAGAAATAAACACTCATATTATTGGTCGAATGGGACAGCTGCCCATTTTAAGCCACGTGGAAACTAGCGTGGCCCCACTTCTTCCTTCTGAACGTTTCCCTAAACTTTTAGCTATGAATAGTTTTACCTTCAGATGTCACTTGCACAACATCATAAAATCTAGTTTTGAAAATCCAAAAGCATAAATCTTGCTAAGAGAAGCGTATACCGAGTTGAAGACCTGGACTTACAAGTAAGTCGAGTACCTGTTACAAGAGGGAACAGACCCGTAGAACCACCATTAATAATAGCACCAAAAAAATATAATGACTGAAACTTGCCCAGAGCTGCTACTACCCAATCCTGTGTGGTCGTTCCAGGAGAAATGATCTTAAGCAGGTCTGTGCAAATAAACACATCGTCTAAATGTCAATGAGATCATCTGGATCCAACAACAACAGCAGAAGCTACAGATCAAACAAACCTGGCACACACACCTCATCCCTCCAAGGGTGTTATTTTTACAGGAGTGGGTTGAAATTGTCTTGAAAGTCTAATGAAATAATGAAACGTCAGATTCCTGAGGAAACAAAGAAGCCACTCAGTCTTCTAAGGTAAACTTTAGAATTCTTGATGTGGTTGACGGTCCAACTACATGCATGTATTTACTAGCCCAGGGAGGTCTGATGCAAGTCCAGATTCAGTTACAGGCTCACATGAGACGGAAGTCCGGCCGGTCTAGGCTGGGGTGGGGGAAATTTCACCGGCAATTTCATTAGTGATCAAATGGAAGTGAGACGCGTCCTTCCCTCTCTTTTAAGTGCTCACGCAGCAACAACAAAATGGAAACTCAATCAAGACGAACAAGACCTCGGCTTAGTCAGCTGACTGCCGGACCCAATTAAGACTAATGTCATAGAGGAGCGGCGTGGTCACGGCTCTAGAACTTATATATGACTCTGTCCTACAGGAATGGGTTTTGCATTAGCCACAGAACTTTTGCGCCAAAATTCATTAGCCTAGCATTACCGCTTATGGTAGCTGGCATCTTTATATCGATTAATCGGTAGCTATCCAAAGCGGTTTCAGAAGATATGGAGCAATGGATTCAAACCTGTTGGGAAACTCTTGAGCGTAGGCTGATCTCTGGGGGCGGCACCAGCATCAATAGTCTCTTTTCTGGCACGCTGGCAACGCAAGCCAGAGCTGGAAGAGATTCGCTGGAAGTCTATCGAACGGTGAATAAGCATCATGCAATGTGAGTTAAATCAGTCATCAGGGGTTACATCACACTGGTGTAATGATTAGTTGGAAGATTTTCCCCAAAAATTGGGCTCATTTTTTATTATTACTGCGCTGCACTCGACTGGAAGATGGAAAAAAAAGGTCTCTTTGAGAAATCATTGAAGTCCCAATTCAGAAAATTGAAGGGTGTTTTCAAAAGGTTAATTTGGAAATCTGGAAAGTCTGTGGAGAATATTTTCAATATGTTATTAAAACCCATCATTTGTACTCAGAGGTAGTTATGTAGGAGGGTAAGGTGTTCAACCCGGGCATCATCTGCCATGTTTGAAGAGGTTTCCTCTTGATTTCCTCTTTGAATTTAGCCACTAATGGCTACCAGCTATTTGTTCTGTTCGCACATGCAATATACTGCAGCATCTCGTCCCGTCCCACCATGCTGCTGCTTTTATAGAGATACCAATTCAACCTCTATGACTCTCTCAGTGCTGGAGCGACGATGGACCGCACAAAGGTTTCATTGTTCTCGATTTTTCAATCTCTACAAATGCAAGTCAGCTGTTGCATTTCCTGTCATTATAATTTCTGTTTCTTTCACACAGTCAACTATTGGTTTTGGATACAGTTGTACAGTTGAACCCAGAAGTTTTTTCTTTTAAAAATGCACCAAAAAATTCAATCTAAAGTTCTTTAAACAACATCTAAACTTGGATCATTGCAGTCATCAGGTAGGTTGATTTGGTTTTCTGAGACGGATTTTGTTTAGGTTCTCATTGTATTAATAAGGAAATGCAGGATCAATATCACAATAGGTTCTCAAGATGACTTCAAACCACAGCACTAACTCCACCACCTCTACTTGCAACCTACTATGATTTACTCCTGATTCCTCCTGATGTACTGGGAATTTCTAACGCAACAATTTCCACATGTAGAAAGGCATTTTTACATCAGATGATTTAAAATGTGAGGCTTCAGGCTGCTATTTATTTCCTAATGAACTCATAAAAGGAATAAAGATTTGAATCTTGGTCCTGACCATCCATCTCTGATTCCACCGTTAACACCGGCTCCCCTGACGTTCACACACACATCCTTATTATCCACCAGAAGTGGGACAGACGCCTCGTCCGCATCTAATTAACACACTCTGAACACGTTCTGTACGTCTTTGCCTCTGAGACCACAGTCACCTATATTTTGGACGCGCACACACACACACACACACACACACACACACACACACACACACACACAGAACCAAAGACTGAAGCAGGCTGCCATGGTTAGCCTCACCTGATGTGGTTGGTGCCAGAGCTGTTGCTAGGAGACGGCTACATATGCCTCTAGTAAACAATTATCTGTGCTTTCTGCGGCTCCCTCCCCCCATCTTTCCCCTGCTGGTCCCAGGGCTGCTGCGTGAAAAGCCACTCGCACAAGTCTCACCTGTGACTTAACTCGGATCCGTATTGATTTTTGCAATTAGTCACCGAGGCAGAAATAACACCTCGGAGCTAAGGGTCTGATATTTGGATTTCAAGGCTGTAATTTCCTACACACACAGATTAAGGTACACAGCCTCAGTGTGTATTATCTGTGTGTGCTAAGAGGAAGCTTTCTCTGGGTATCTGAAGCTTGCATTTAACCTTAGACAACAATATATGTCTGATGCTCGCAAAATGTTCTGTAAATCATTACTTGTGGGTTTCAAGTAGTTTCTGTCAAACAAGTACGTCTTATAACTTCACATGGCATCACAAATAATCTGATTTGTAAACGCCGTCTGATTGTTTCTGGTCATAATTACATTTAGTTTTATTTTTACAGCTTGATCAGAGGTCGTCAATCAAACGTTTGACCAGTGCTGCTTTCTTTTGACAAATTAGAGTCATTTTTATTGAGGACACGATTATTTAACAGGATTAATCACCTATTGAAAATATTGTCAGTCGAGGTGAAGGCACGCTTGATATTGTTGAAGCTACTGCTCTTGGAGATATCATTGTGAAACAGAATGTGGCGCATGAATAGTTTAATCTTGTGATGAGCTTGTTTTCATTGTGAGAAGCCAAAATGGTAATGAAAAATAAAGTCAGATGACTTAACCCAGCCCTATATTTGTTCTTAAATTTACTTATTTTTTTAAATTTTAAATTTTTACCAGTCCTTAAAGATAACATATAAATTGAATGTAAGCACATTGAAGATTTTTTTTTTTTTTATTGACAATCTGACTTTTGAAAACCACTTAACGTGTTTATAATCACATTAGGAACAATCTAATAAAGTAAAATCTTTGCATGACTTAATTCAGAAATGTGTGTTACACTCTTCATTGTGTGCAACAATAAGTGATTTCTGTGATCTTCTGCATTTTCACTGACGATGCTTTCTTTCACTTTTACTTGTCCGAGACTCATTTTTGTTTTTGCTTTGCTCAACAAGTGTCATCTGTAGTTTTGGATTTGGACCGCTGCCCTCTGGGAACTCTCACACTGACGCCCATCTGCCTCTGACTGCATCTCAACATTAAAATAGATCTGTCATCTGGTGTTGATAGGAAGCTGCAGGGTTTTCCTTCGACACCTTTCCATCATTCTGTGAAGTGATGTTTTAACTTCAGCTGTCGATAATGTTTTTAAATCTTGCTCGAGCATTTTCCTTGTCAACCATCAGGAATCTTCTGACTGATTAATTTCTTGCAGATATATTTTCCTGTACTAAAATGCACCAGTTTCCCTCTGGTCGTGTCCTCCTTACCTCATTAACATCCAAAGCTTCGAGCCCAAACCGCTTGCAGAATTTCAGTTATACCAACATCTGACCTGAAGGTAGTCGTCTGAACAGTCGACCATTTCAGAACCTGCATTTCATACTGCTAAGACAGCAAGGCTGTGTCAAATGAAGCATGTCGCAGCACTCATGCTAACAAGCTAGAACACCAACAGGTCGCTTATACGTAGAGATTTTGCAGTCTTCTGCACATTTATCTAATAATGATGCAGATTCCATCATCTGATCTGCAGAATACGTCGCAAAAATGAAAAGGAAAACCTACAAATGTGGTCGTGGCGATATGCAGGTGTCCCAATTTTCGTGGCGCCTCAGATGAAATGCATACTGTGGTCGCGGCTGTATGAAAATGCTCTGACTATTCCTGTGGAGGTTGGTTACCCTGGTTTAAGCAAACGGATGCTCTGTGAATGAAACTCATGCCAATTGGCTTCCTTGTTTTTGAATGTGTAAACCAACATTCAAATTGGTTCTGGGCTGCTGTAGAAATGCTCCAACAGGATCACGATGGGAGGCCGACATTTCCCAGGATAACTTTTCCTTTTGTTTGCTAACTGCAGTGGTTTGGATTGTTGATGCTGATGATTGTGGTCTCTCAAGTACGGTAATCAAGACCACAATGAGGCGACGATGTAAGAAAGCTGGCTGTGATTTAAAAGGATGCTGAAAACCTTAGCCATATGCAAAGCATCATGGGTGACGTGAGCACAGTGAGTCAACAATATGTCTCAGCTCGATACTTGGAGTTAAAATGAAGATTTTGCCTCATCGTCGGGCCACATTTCTGGCTTCAGTGAAGACAATATTTGCTTGAATAGTTCAGACCGTGTCATAAAACTTAGACACCAGTGTAAAAGCACAAATTCAAGGAGCCACAGAGCCTCTAAGTCAGCAACATTTGTAGGCTTGTGGAGAATGTTTATCTTTGATAGTTCTGATGTAATAAAACCAAAATTCTAAGCTGTCCTATTTCATAATGTTAAAAAATACTTTAATAAACTTCCCAGATGCTGATCCAAAAGGTCCATCTTTGTTGAGGCAAATCCCTCCATTAATATATAAATAGATAGATAGATATATACTTTATTAATCCTGGAGGAAATTGCACATATGAAGGAAGCGATCGTTAGAATCATGAAATTGATTTGAAGTTATATAATCCCATTCTATTAAGAATTCATTTTTTTAGGCTCTTTTGTAATATATCGCTGAAACAATAAGTAAGGTGATGGAGGATTTACAGACCAAACAGAAACTTTTGATCATCTGTGACATTTACATCCATATGTGTATACCAAAAAACAATTTATAGTAATTTTTCGCAAAAGAGTTACTTGAATCCTTAAAATTTACTGATTTGATGTATAGAATAAATATTTGAAATGTCTGTTTTTACTCTTTTAATAGTTTAAGATGCACAGAAAGTAAATTTTTTTGGTTTGTTTCTGCATGTGTGTGTTTCTATTGTGCCTCTATTGATTTCTCTTTGAATACACCTTATGGGTTGCTGTGGCCAACTGCTCCTGGTGTGCAGGTGCTACAGGGTCCTTGCGGGGGGTAATTAAAGTGTGTCATTACACGGCCAGTTAAATTGTCACTGTACCGTGGAACCTGTTTGAAATGATAATGGCGCTCAGCTGTAAGCTGTCCTGAATTGCTCAGCAGTCGGAAGCCCTGTTGCTGCGGATCACAAATGAGCTTGTTAATGTTTCTGAGGCGCGTCTGTTTGCTGGAGTGGTTTTTGAGTTCTGTGGTTAAATTAACACCTAAGGAAGTATCTGACAAACATCCGTGAGAACGCAGCTTTAACCTGATTGTCTGGAACCCTCTGTTGTTTGTCACATGTTTCATGGCCCACATGACGATGAAGATGAGTCTCAGGTGTCGAGGAAGAATTGAACTGTGATCACCATCCTTGTTAGACCGGTATTATTTGGATATGGAAATCCGTGATAATGGCTGAAATATCAGCTTATTGTTAGTTCTCATGACCTGGAACTTTCTGATATTGTTTGTCATGTTGATATAATATTCCTGTTGGCAGAGCCTGAAATTCCTTTTTAATACCTTTTTTGAATTTGTTTTGAATTAAAATTGTAAAGTCTGAACATTTGCTGCTTTTTGAAAGGCTGCTTTGGTTTTTATGCTTTTTTTTTTTTTTACTCTAATTAGTTGCATGAAATATCTTTGTCATAAGTATATCTGTTAGTAAGCTGTTATCCAGACGTGCCCAAAAATAAGAATACAAATGTCATTCTTTTTCATACATTTGCAACCCATTATCGATTAAGGCATGAAAAATATTTCCATTTCAAAACATACAAGAATTTCAACTTGGCTTGTTTTAATATTTCAAACATTAGACCTACTTCCTTTTTTTTTTTTTTTTTTTTTTTTAACCACAATATGTTCAACCTTGTGTGTTCAATCTTAAATTACTAGAGATCTTATCTGACACATCTGTGGTTTGAGTGTGAGGTAGTTGGGTTTCTGCGTGTCTTTGTTGTGGTCCGGGATCATGTTAGTTAATTAGGACTTGGAGGGGAGGGGTTTGTTGTAATGGAAGTGCGTGGGTTTCGGGTAACGACCCTGTTGGCATGGTAGCAACGTGCTCAATGGGCCGTGCGTATGCGAGCACAGTTGGTACACACCGTCCAGCCAAATGCCTTGCCTTGAAAGCAGCATCTCTTGGCACACGACTCAAGTTGGCACGCAACTTGAGTCCCCACCGCTCCCACCCCCACCTTTCTACCCAGCAGAGATATGACATCCATCCAAGCTGTAATCTGCTCTCTCAACCGCACTTGAAGTGTGTAGTAGTATAAATGAATCATTGGTCAGTGGTGCTTGTCGCGTCTGCGGAGTTTCATTCAGAATTAACAGCAAAGGAACTCCGGGTCATAATTATTCCCTGAGGTTGAAGACATTAAAATTGGCTTTTATTTTTTTGTTTAATTCAGTTTAGGGTTAGTTGACAAGGGAATCTTTGGTATCATTTCATTAATAAAAAAACTTTGCGTTTTAGTTGTTGAGTCTTTCCTGATTTGCATGTTTGAAATTGACTTCAAACCAGTTGAACCCCAGATACTCTGACCAGCCTTTGGATTAATGATTGTATATCTGGAATGGAAGTTTTGTAGTTCCTTCTTTCTCTTGAATTCAATGACCAATACAGTCATACTTCTCTTCCTGCCAACACTACAGTCCGATTCTGCCGCTGTATGTCGTTGATTCTCGCAACCGAACAGATTGAGAAACAAATCGAAAGATGCATTCAAATCTAACCTCCAAGAAGAAATAACTGGAATTTTATTCAAGTTCTTGGCTGTAAGAATCTCTTTTTACATATAAACCAATAAACCAAAATATCAAACAGGCAGTAGCATTGCTTGCTGCTGTGCCCACTGCCCTGTCTATTTACCCAAGATGGCGTAGCTTGCTGCCCCTGCTGGAATAGTGTAGACTCAGCCCTAGTAAAACCAAAAGCTGGGATTGACATCACAGATTAATGAAGATTACATGCGGCGATTACTGGCCACGGGACGAATTGAGATGACCTCATGTCCTATCTGAAGGCAATAAATCAGGAGATGTCAGCGGAACTTCCCACGGAGGAGTTGGGAAGTGGAAGGTGGACATTCAGGTCACATCTCAATGACACGAGGACGAAAACCGCCCAAGGTGACATGGACTGTGTTTAGGGATTACGCATGTCTGAATTTTACAATTGGTACTGAAAGGCATCAAAACTCCTTTACTAGGAAAACCACCAAAGCCCACTCAGCATTAATAGTCTTCACTTTCCCCCAGAGGTAGAAACGATTCAAACAGTCCTCTCATCTTCAATTCAGACATGCCTCCATTGATACTAAATTGTTGGCAAACTGCGATTTGTCATGGGATTAAACACCAGGCCTGGGTCTCACATTCGTAGTGTTCTTCAGAGGCAAACATGCACATCACCCCACATGCAGAACGCTGACCCTTCTTTAGAAAAAGAAGCGTGCAGATCACATGCTTAGTGACCCCAACCTGCCCCAGCTTCCTCTTCCCGCTGCCACCCCTCTGTCTTCTTCCCCTAGCTCTTTTTATTTCAATGGCGGGCTTCCATGCACTCTTTCTCCCCTCATCGGTCGTGGGAAACTACACCTGTAGCTGTCCCAGACATCATCGCGACATCTGTTTGCTTTTACGGGTGACTGTACCTGAATTTGAAACAAATGAGGTTTGGTTCATCTCCTGCCATGCGATGCACCCGACTTTGAAAGAATTCTTCACAAAACATCCAGTATTTTTCACCGTGTGCCCCCATTCTCGACTTGAAAACTAGGATTTCTCTGAGTAAATCCTCTAATCCATCAGGGGAAGGGCTCTGTTGGGTTTTGGAGATATGACAAGGGATTCTTCGTGGTCTTAGATGAAGCATTGACTTTAGGGGAGGTTAATGAAATTAGCATATTTTCTATGATGTAACACTATTGGATAGAAGATTAAGACTTATGCTTTTTGCCACTGCCAGACTTTCCAGACTTCATCCAATGAGACTGTCCTGCCCTGGCTCAGTGGCACACATGCTGACACTTATTGTCCCTGAGCTGACTGTCTCTCTTCATTGACAATGGTTTTGATTGGGATGGGGGGTGAGTTATGGTGTTGGGACAAGGGTCTTTGTTCGACAGCCTTCCCCTCCTTCCCTCCCCCACTCCTCTCCATTATCCCCTACCCATCCATCTATCTTGTTGGAACCATTTGGGCAGCTGTCACTTAATCCAGCTAATCACAGACTGGGATGGTCTGTGGGAAACCAGTCTAGTCCCTGGCTTTGCTCGACCTCAACGTGCACCGACTCGGGGGAAGTATTTACTCAGACCTTTGCAACATGTAGGCATTTAACATGCCAAGGTTTCCAGTGAACCCAAAAGGGTGGGGGTCATAATGAAGCAACCTGATCTTTATTTGATCCCTGAGTCTCACTAAAAGGTCTGCCACACAAACATAGTCTTGATGATTCAGGAAAATATCATCTATGGATCTCTTCCCACTAATGCTTGCACTGCGAGTTACCGCTCCTCTTGTGTGCATTGGCATATGCATCCACCCACCCACCCACCCACATGCTCAGACTGGGGCAAGCTAGCCCATCCTTTTGTGGTAGGGGGAGGGGGAATGGGTGGAAAGGTCAGAAGCCGAGCTACATGTCGTGGGATGATCCACGTTCATGTCAAATAATCCATCTTTGAGGCTGCATCTGTTGTGCGTCTGAGGTTGAGTGCGATGTGCGGAGAGCATCCGGTAACATCAGCATCAAGCATCGTTCCTGTCCCCCCACCCAAAAAAAAACAACCCCTCAGCCCACTTTTTTTTCTCTAACCAATTTTATCTAATTACACCTCTTCTCAATTTGCTCCCCTTCCCCTGCCTAGTAGCTGGTCTCACACAGCTGTACCCCCCATGTGTCCGAACTCTGATCCAAACCTTTTAGCTCACCCCTATCCCTTCATCTTCCATCCCCTTCTCTTGTCACCCGCGGTCGTCCACAATAACACTTCCCTCCCCTTCCTCCCACCGCCACCAACAGCCAGACAAGCCTACTTAATCCAACAGCCCAGCATCAGCCAGCCTACCAGCTTGTTGGTCCCCCAGATCAACAACGCAGACACACACACACACATGAACACACAGATACCTTTCCCACTCCCTCCCCCGTTTGTGATTTCTCTCAGGCTTGATTGAAACGACCCTCAAATACTCGACTTAAGTTGGGTTTTTTTTGTTTTTTTTTGTAGCCCACCCCCCCTTAAAGCCAACATGCTATCAATGACATACAGTAGAGGTCACAGCAGTCACACTGTGGCTACTACAACTGTCACTGGTGATGACGTAATGAGTGTTATGTAGGTCAACTGGTTGCCTAGCGGTGTGCCCTGAAACACACCAGCTAAATTACTTCTGTGATGCTGGTTAGCCTGGTTACTTTCTGTGTGTGTGTGTGTGTGTGTGTTTGTGCCGTGGTTGTGTTCAAGCCACTGAATGCTTGGGCTTTTGTCACATCATTGAAAAGATTAGCTGCTGTTTGTTCTAATAGCAGATCCCCTAATATGTAAGGTATCTGTTTACTCATACTGAAATAAATGTGATGGTTATATTTAAAAATTTATTATAAATAGAAAATAATTGTATCTAGAGTCGTGGCGTTTGTCCAATAGGATTGGACTTCCAAGACATAATTTAATCTGCTACTAGAGGTTGTCGTTTGGTTAATGTTGATCTTTTGATTCAAACTTTAGTCGGAAATTTAGGAAAAAAGTCCAACCCTTTTTTTACGCCCATGGCTCAGACATGTTCATTTTAAAGAAAAAACAGTTCAACTTTACATAAAATAGAATTTGTATCAATCACCTAATTACTCAAACACCAGGGGAAACTCATTTGTTAGTGTCCTGCCACTCTTTATACGTACAAGTTGGTGTAAAACAAGATAATCCCCTTAGTTGCTGATTTACCCCACTGTCTGACACCCAAGGACGAAGCTAGGCAGACTGGGTCTCACGCAGCTAATATTGGCAAAGTCACCTTCTTAATCGACATCGTACCTGCAGAGGTGTTATTTTTCCTGAAAACGTGACTCCTAGTCAGAGGGTAAACCATCACCTCTGGTCTCGGTGATCCTTTACACCGAGAGATCGACAGTTTTCTGCACCTCTTTGGTTTACAAAGAACAAAATCATGTCCTCAAGTGATTTCAAATAGCGTAGGCATTCTACAAACAATTGATTGTTGTTATGGTTACCGTATACGGTGATACGGCAGAGGCTCACCATTGCATAAACCTTTTTGAGGATAATAGACTGGAGTTACTTGTCATTTGCTTGATGAATTGATGAGGAATGAGAGTTATCAAAGTGATGCCAAAGGTTCTTCTGGTGGAATGTGTTTATTTGCTTTTAATGCCATCACAAGTGTTGTGGTTTTGAGGTTGCCAAGGGACTGAGGAGCATCCAGGCAGTCGAGGCTCTCAGCTAAAAGAATAATCAGATCTGAACCTCTGGTCTTATAGATGACAGATTGTCTCATGTGTTGGTTGACAAAGTAGAAACAGTCCGGGGTGGGGGGTGGGGGGTGGGTTGGAGCACCATTATTTCTGTCCGTCGGTTTCACACCTTCACCGGGAATCTTCACTGTCACACCTAAGCTCTCTGGCCTTTTTAAATTGATTGGATTTACTCATGTTGCTGGGAAGGGATGCTAAGCTACGTAGCAATATCACACCACTGTTCATCCTTCATTACCGTAATGACTAAAGAGTCACTGCTGTAGTGTTGTTAGTGAAATCCTCCAATCTAAACAATCATTTTCACTCTTCTGCAAAGAAATGTTTTTTATTAGACATGATGGACGGATTTATTTTGTCCTCATTTCACATGACTGACATGTGTTCTTCTTCTCCCCTCCAGCGGACCTACACACTGATCGTAGAGGCCTGGGACTGGGACAACGGCACACGCAACAGTAAGTCCAAATGAAGCCTTTGTGCTTGTTTTCATAATAATCAACTCATAACCTTTTGTTTGCAACTTTTTTCTCAGTTCTATCTTCCAGTTAAGCACAGGATTTGAATCAGATAACTGAGTTTTGCGTATTCATGTTTCAAGTCAGAAATAGAAACTGGAGTATAATCCTTGGTTCTTCTTGGCCATGTTGGCTCTGGCGGTCACTTGTGACCAGCTGCATCCTGTTTCCTTTGCTTATGTCCGCTGGGTGGACTCCTGTGAAACCCCTTTTTCCCGTCTGAGCAGTAGCTCAGTCTGGGAGGAAGTGGACCCATTGAATCCTATAGCGTCTGAACGTGTGGACGGAGCTTTGATCTGTGAAGATGGTAACACATGACGCAGCCCTCGAATGCATTTTCCTTTCTTTTTTTTTTTGCATGCAAACGTGCACATTATTGCATTTGTGTGCCGTTCCATCCGCTCCAGTCTAAACCATACTCCTCATTCATATGAAGTCATTGCATCCTGTTATGTCCGTAACATCAAACGCACATCCACTTGTGAATGCAAACAATGGAGAGGAAATAGATTGTGACATCATAGCTTTGATTGGACCGGAGAGTCTTACAGTACATTTAGTGGTTAGTTCGGATGAGTCATAATGATGTAAGGATTAAATGTGGATTTTTCTGACAGCACAGGTTCAATGATGGTTGTGATGGCCGACACCACATCACAACCACTGACTACTGATTTCACTGACTTATCACCATCCAATAAAACAGATTAGTATCAGACAATTGAGCCTTTTTTTTTTTTTTTTTTTTACAGATCTGGTATTGAAGTGTCAAAAATACATTTTTCACATCAATGATATTGTAAAAGTCAGTGTTTGTTTGCTGAGTTTTCTTCATGGCCGAGTTCGTCATTCCACAGCAGTTCCATTCTGTACCTGGAGAAGGTGCTTTAGATTTTTACATCATTTTACACTCCTTGATCGATCAATTTTTTTTCACAAATTCAGTTTGAAACAACCTCCCTGAGGTTAAAAGATGATTATTTTAAGTGATTTCCTTTCAGAAATGTCTCTCGTCTCTTGTTCTTCATCTTTTTACATTCAGAATGAAAGAATTAAAGAAAGAATGTGTGGATTGCTAAAAATGAAAATAGATTTTTGGTGCACAAAAAAAAATGTTGGAATTCATGACGCCATGTGTTTGTAAGACAGTGGAAGTTATTCTCTGTCCTGAGTCAGCAGCGGCCTCATGGTCCAATGTAAAAGCGCGGCAGTGTGTTGGTCTGTCACTGAGATTCCTCTCCTCCGGCGTCACGTCCTCCAGCGCGTCTCTCTTCCCTTGCCCCTGTGTACTCAGGAAAGGCAGCCGGCTGTTTTCCTTGTGTTTATCGAGCAGGAAGTGGAGTGGACGGGGCGGCCGGGCTCAGTGTTTAGACACCGAGGTAGCAGAGCCCGGTTTGGGCTCAGAGCCCATTGTTCTCTATCTGGCAACTACCGGGAGTTATTTCTGTTATTTTTGCCTAATTCTGTCTGACATTGTGTCAGCCCACAGCAGTGGAAGGTTTCTGCTTTCTCACTTCTAAACGTCCACGGTTCATTGCAGCCTGAAAACATGAAGCAAAAGAAATTGTGGACCCCCCCCAATTTCCCAATTTCCATAGAGATTGTTTTCCAGCGTGGATCTGACTGTGATAAAGATTACTTTCTTTTGTAGAAGCTGGAGCTGCATCGAGTCAGACAAGAGGAAAACTATTTATCGCAAGTGTCGTGTGTGTGTGTGTGTGTGTGCGTGTGTGTGTGTGTGCGTGTGTGTGTGTGTGTGTGTGTGTGTGTGTGTGTGTGTGTGTGCGTGCGCACGCTCCAGGTTAAATGATGGCAATCTCCCAACATGACAATGCACATGGAGTGTTCTGAGGCACTGATGATGTGCTCCGTCACCGGATAATGGATCCGTTTGCAGATGATGAATGTCAATTGCATTCTTAAAATTCAGTTAGCACTTTCTATCTGGATGATATTCCAGTCTCTGTCTGATGAGTCAGAATGCATTACCGTATCGTACCAGGGAGTGTCCTTCCTTTAGGAGAGTCAACATTGATCAACGTCACTGTTTAAAATAAGAAATTTATGAATTTAGTGATTGTGCTTGACTCTTTGTGACCTTTTTCCAGTCGGTGATGAATTATCCTTAGATAACGTCAGCGGATGGAGATTTTTTTTTTTTTTTTTTTACCGATTGTGTTAAGAAAACATGTTAATTCAGTCAGGAATGATCTCTGATAATCAGTCTATCATTGAGTTCTGGGTTGTTAGACTCCTAAGGGAGATCATGAACAAAGTGTCAGCAGTGAAATGAAAACATCCGTGGAGTTCAGACGCTCCAGGTGGTGGTGGTGGTGGATGACTCTGCTGAGATAGAGAGGCAGATAGAGCCAATATTGACAATGACAGGATGACAATGAAATGGACTTCCTGACTGAACTTTCAGGAGTCCTTTGTCAAATCGGTGCCGTGGAAAGTTGGGAACATAGAGCTGAAACATGAATCAATGAGACTGACTTCAAGTTTTATTTTCTTGTTTCCGGACACCAGGTGAACGTCTCGTCGTTTCTGTTTTGGTCCCTACAAGACATTTCTGTTCTGTGGTGAAACTAGAAGCTAAAACTTGTTGATTATATCTTAGTTTTTACGAGGTTGATTTGTAAGGGGATAACTTTAAATACTCATCAACGTGTTGTCGTGTGAATCCACAAAAACTGTCCACATCTTCACGTCTTCATCTGCCTCCGTCCGGTTGTTCTTTCAGGCGAGCAGGAGCTGCTGATTGAACGTGACGTTCACACCGGTATGATCAACCCCGGCGACCCCTGGCAGACCATCCCTCACGACGGGCCGGTGGCTCGCGTCGTCTATCGCATCCGAGTGCGTTGCGATGAGAACTACTATAGCAACAAGTGCAACAAGCTGTGCGTTCCTCGTGACGACTACTTTGGTCACTACGGCTGCGAGTCTTCAGGAGCCCAGGTGTGTCTGGAGGGCTGGATGGGCCCCGACTGCAGGACAGGTGAGCTTGGTGCTAAATGTTACTCATTATTTATAGATTAAAAACTATGCAGATTACTTTTTTAAAATTTCTTCTTAACTCTTGCAAGATCGCTTCTTTTCAGGGTTTTCATTTCTGTATTCAAACAATTTATTGGGGTTGGTTAGTGGGGTTCTATCCCCAATTTTTAACACAATAGTGTGTAAAGTGTTCAGGCACCATTAGCTACTGGCTTACGTTGAAATGCAGTAGTGTTAGGGGGGGGGGTCATGATTGTGGGTGGTGCTGGAGTGGGGGTCCACACTAAATCACCCGATTGACCTTCGAAGACGAAGGGTGAAAAGAGGAGCGGAGAGGAGAGGGGCTGGGTTTTTTTTTTTTTTAAGAGGGGAGGTGGGGGGGGTATTGTTGTACACGCCAGCTTTATAAAGTTGTCCCTTCCTCACCCCCTCAACCCTCAACCCCCGATCGGGGCGTCATGAATTCTCACATCTAGTTAGAAAGATGGCCAACAAATGAGCTGCTCCTCCCACCCGCTCCATCCTCACACCCCCCCCCTCCACACACACACACACACACACACACACTCCAGCTTCACTCCAGTTCCTCTTTCTTCAAGAATGATTTCTATTTTTTTTTGAGAATAAATATAATGATCCGTGGCTCCTAAAGGAATTTAAATAACACTCATAAATTCTTACGGTCTCTCCTCTGACTCTTTTCACCAGCGATCTGCAAGCAAGGCTGCAACCTGTTACACGGCAGCTGCTCCATCCCAGGAGAGTGCAAGTAAGATTAGCATCAATATCTGTTCCATCTATATGCAGAAATGTCACTTGTGTTGCACTTTTTGTTGATGTAACGCCTTCATAAAGTCTAGAATTCAGTTTATTCGTATTACGTGTGCCGGTCGTAACTTTTCTAAGGACTGAAAAATGCAACTGTAGACATGTTATGCATCCCAATTTGAAGCTGAACCTGTGAAAGAAAAGAATTTTTCCACACTTGCCAGATGGAGACACCTTCACTTGTTGTAGCCTGTTGTTTTCCCGCGGCTGCTCGTCCCTCTTCCCTTTTTGGGCATCTCCACCTTCGATTGGGAAGAAAACGGGAAACACCACGCCTGCCTTCTTGTATTTTTAGTCGACCTGAAATCCTTCCCCAGAATACCAAAAGCGTCTCGTCCTCTCTCTCTCTCTCTGTGTGTGTGTGTGTGTGTGTGTGTGTGTGTGTGTGTGTGTGTGTGTGTGAGTGTGAATCCGACTACCCGTAAACGTGCTGCGAATCGTCATATGCCTTCCCCATCCGCATTGCAGTCCTCCTTGGAAAGGAAGGGGGGGCAGGAAGGGAAAATTAGTATCCCACTGTGCCGTGCGCGTTTCACTAAGTGGAAGTGACAGTAGATAAAGTGACGTAGAGTTGCCCCCATAGGTCCCACGTTTCCCGGATGGACTACATCCCGTCGTTATTTGTAACCCTCCCCCCCCCCCATCCTCACCTGCCAGATGGAGGGGTGGGTGGTGAGAGTCTGGTTTAGGGGGGGTTTGACCAGTTTCACATTTATGGATCAGAAGGACGTCTTTACTCTAGTTTGCAGACAGACAACAAGTCACCGTCAACAGGAAAAGGTGACACGAGTTCGAGGAGCAGCGCAGTGAGGAATCTTCCTGCAGCAGCACGAATTTAAGTTGAAGCCTCAGGTCCCGTAAAGTTGGCATCAACCCCCCCCCCCACACACACCTTTCATTCCCTTTTAATTTATCCGTTTTACAGCTCTGCCCCTGTTCGCTACAGGCCTTTTTCAGAAGCACAAAGCCGGTGCGTGCCTGTTGTTTTGCGTCGACATTGAGGGTGTTTTATTAGCACACACTTAGGCTTGTTCCGACATATTTGTAAAAGGCTTACTCCCAAGAATCACCTGGATTAGAAAAAGAAAAAAAAAAATGCGCACATTTTCCACCACTCATGCAACATTTCTCTGGAATCAAACATGGTGATATCCAGTGTGGCAAAGAATAAAAAAAACCCCACATTTCTTCTTAATGTTGCTGCTCTGTTGCTGACAGACCCTGTGAAGCTAATCATATACAGTGGAAGAAGCATGCAAAGTATTCCCTGATGCCGCCCCCCCCCCCATCTTGAGAATGACAGAGCTTTCCAAAGGCCTCGTCTCGGAGAGAGAAACAGCGGTGCCGTCTGCAGGACGCTCAAAATAGCATTCAATTGACAAGACAGCTGGCCCGGCCGACCCCCCCCCCCCCCAGCCTTGGAATAGTTGCGCTGCTGTCATGAAGCTGAAGGCGTTTGCACACTTTACACACTGTCGTCTCCAGCCACCCACTCTCAGGACCGCCGTGCCACCCTGGTAGCACTTAGCTACCTCCCTACCCCCCCCCCCCAGACTCCAGCATGAACACGGGAGCCGCTGGAAGTATTCTTAACCCCTCCTGCCCTGGAATGTCGCCTTCCACTAAGATTAGTTGGCTGAGGGTGGGGGGGTAGGTTGACGCAAAGGCAGATACAGTATTAGACGTGTTTCCACTGTTGGGAGGATCGGGGAGGTCGCCGCAGACTAAAGTCGGCCCCCGTTGTCCGGTTTCATCTTTTATTAAGTCAGTGTTGGTTATCTTTAGATGGTCGTCCTTGTTCTCCGTACATCAATCGGCTTGAGGGAGGGGTTTGATTTGGATCAATTTGGTTTAAAATCTTCTGGCCCAGACTTCAAAATTCAGGAAAACCAGTTCTGGGAAAAAGAAAAGTTCCACCGAAGACCTGGTGTGATGTTCCTGATTGGGTTTGAGTCCCTTCATTATCGTCATTCATCTGCAGCACAAGGAGGATGTTGTTTTTATATTTGTACAGCATGCAAAAAAAGAACCCCTTTAAATAAGATTATTCTATTTTACGCGACCAGGGAACTTGACTAAGGCCACGTTTTGTCACGTGTTACCTGACAGGTGTAGCTACGGCTGGTGGGGCCAGTTCTGTGACGAATGCATGCTTTATCCCGGATGCGTCCACGGGACCTGCAACGCGCCCTGGCAGTGCAACTGTGAGAGGAACTGGGGGGGCCTGCTTTGTGATAAAGGTACGGCAGATTTTAAATGTTCTTGTTTTATTTTAAAACCTTTCCGTTTTCCAGATGCTGGCAGGGACCTCCAGCCCCTCCAGCTACTTTTCAAAACTCTGTATTTGAGTATCAAGTGAATTGGAAGATAAAAACCTGTTGGATAGACATTGTGCTATTATGAACTAAAAGTACACGAGTTTCTGTCATGAGCTTTTTTCTGTGTTTGAGAACTAAGCCTGTTTGTCCTTGTCTGTATTTTATTCAAAAACTCTTATTCACGCATTCCAAGGTAAACCAAGGAGAGAAATCCAGCTGGTTTCAAAATCCTGAGGGTGAATTTGTCAGTCAGGCTGAAGGAAAGATCTTTTGATGGTGAATCATCAACTCCACACAACGGGAGAGGAGAATTTTGAATCGTCTGATTGGACGGCTGAATAATTTTATTCGTCACTCTTTAGGGGGAAGTCGTCCTTTAACCGAGCGATCGGGTGCAGCCCTCAGAGGGCGTTCAGTAATCCCACGCTTGTTTGTGCTTCAAGATGCACGGTATCACTACATCGCAAAATTTTAAGTAGGTAGTCACATGACACATCACGCGCAATTCTATTGGCTGACAGCATCCGAAAGTGCCCTGCGTTCCGTGATTCTCTGAACGCGGCGCACTTTCGTGAGACACGAAAATACTTTAAACAGTCGATAAGAAAGTGGGAAAAGGTAATACAGATAGAAAGTGGTTCAATATCAGTATGGGGAGGGTTCATGAACGTTTAAATAAATAATAAAATAGTTTGTCGCTATATCTCGGAAGTTGTTTTTTTCCCAGGTGGTCCTGGAACGCATTAACCGCGAGTAACGAGGGATTACGGTAGTTATTGTATAGCATTTCCAGATGAAAACATACTTTTATACACTTTTTTTTCTTCAGCTGGTTTTCAGAGGACGTGGTTCGGATCAGCGTTGATATCTGAGGACCGTGATATGAATGAATGACATGCGTTTCTTTCTCCAGATCTGAATTACTGCGGGCGCCACCAGCCTTGCGTCAACGGCGGGACCTGCATGAACACCGAACCTGACGAGTACAACTGCGCCTGTCCACGAGGATACTCGGGCAAGAACTGTCAGATCGGTGAGAATCGGCTCCGTCTGTTTCTGTCCAATCGACGCAAACCTAAATCCGTCATCCATACATTTTATTGACGATCACAATCGGTGGTTTAATCCTGGATGTGGCTGATTAATCTGCTGATTAATCACTAGCAGCACGATGAGGATGCATTAAATCATACGCGGACAACAGGAAGTGATCCAAACGTCCTTGATCTGATGCTTAAGCGTTTGCTGTCGTTTTTCTATCTACGTCATCGCAGTCGAACACTCCTGCGTTTCCGATCCCTGCGCCAACGGCGGCACGTGTCACGAGGTTCCGTCCGGATTCGAGTGCCACTGCCCGCCTGGCTGGGAAGGCCTGACTTGTGCCAACAGTGAGTCCACTTTGTCCTCATAGCTTCTGGTGACGCCTGTAGTAAAGAAATAAAATACAGGAGGGATTTTCTTTTTTTTTTTTTTTTTAGATTTGGACGAGTGTGCTGCCAGCCCTTGTGCTCAGGGTGGTACCTGCATCGACCTGGAAGATGGTTTCGAGTGTGTGTGCCCTCCACAGTGGGAGGGAAAGACCTGCCAGATAGGTGAGATACACACACACACTGGTTTTTATGATCATTTTCACCACTATAGGTTAAAGAATAGGATGTCCCTCATCCTGGATGTGTGTGTGCTGTTTGTTCAAGCTCTAAGGCAAACAACAGACGGCCTCTGAGACTCGACGCCCAACATCTCTCACGGCTCGGGATAAATGAGCAGCGGGGCGATGTTGTGTGTCTGAAAGCGGCAACCCGAGCCTCGTGGCTGGAGTACTAGCTATCGATATCCTGCAGGAGCTGGCAGCTGCACGCCGCTTTTTTTTTTCCTCAATGGCCGTAGGAGCTACGAGCGCGTCTATATCTGGGTGTTGGTTTGTCACCGGCGGCAGCGGCGTTCCTTTTCCTAAGTCTTGTCTACGAGAAGACAGGCACGACTGCCACGAAGCCAGGAAATAGATTTTGAGCTGTAAACGAAGACGGTGTGTGTGTGTTGTGTGCGTGTGTGTGTGTGTGTGTCGGGGTGGGGGGTGGGGATAGGAAACCAATCTGAAGACTCTGGTGTCATCTTACAGGCTCAGGTCTCAGCTTACAGTCAGCCATTGGCTCTCCTGCCTTACCTGACGATTGTCTGTGTGTGTGTGTGTGTGTGGCATGGTGTCTGCATGGAAGCTAGGATTTCAAAGAGAAGACAGGTGTGTGTGTGTGTGTGTGTGTGTGTGTGTGTGTGTGTGTGTGTGTGTGTGAGGTAGCACAGTAGGGATCCGCACACACACCGCCCCTCCCTCCCCCGTATACCGCCTCCTTCCTTGAATATTTGAAGAGCAACGCTTTTCTTTGTCGCAAAAACTTCGCAACGCCTTCGTTCGTGGATGAAATAGATATTAAAATCACCACAAACATGACATTTTTACATTTTTTTTATTAATTCTAGGTCTGGTTTTTAAACTCTAATAAGCCTGCATTTCCTAAATATGCAACATTCTTGTGTTATCTGGGCTTCCAAAGGTCGTATTTCTGGTCTTTTATTTTCTTCCTCTCTGGTTGGTTTCGTTTGATGGACTCAATCTCCTTCTACATCCTGCTTTTTACAGATGCTAATGAGTGTGCAGGAAAGCCCTGCCTGAACGCTCGCTCTTGCAAAAATTTGATTGGCGGCTATCACTGCAACTGTTTTCGGGGATGGTCCGGACAAAACTGTGACCTCAGTCAGTATTTTTTTGTTTTATTTTTTTCCCCTTTTTTAAATGTCACTTCTTCTAAATGTATGTCTCTCCAACGGCGTTCTCTTCTGCCTACTTAAAGACGCCTCCTGTCACTTCGAGGAAACGCAGCAACCCGTCGGCAGTAGTTTAGCTTCACTCACCTTTTCCCTCACACGCGGTAACCCGTCTCTTTCTGTGTTCTTGGCCGAAGCCGGAGCTCCGGTTCTTCCTTCATGAGCGAACTTGCATGCTCGATTCCTCTCTTTCGATCCGATGCATGTCCCGTTTGCAATCTGCACAAGGTCTATCCAGCACCTGTCTTGGCTTCACTAGTTATTCCCTTTCCAAACTTCCAGTTAAATCTTGCACATCCCACCATTTTAGAATGTAGCTCATTAATGCACAATGTGACAAACTGTGACAAAAGTTTTTTTTTTTAACGTTCAAAAACCTCTTCCTCCTCAGACGTCGGAGGCTGCCGCGGTCAGTGCCAGAACGGAGGAACATGCGTGGTGCGTTTTTTTTTATTTCCTCTAGTCCATCCACTTCTGTTTGTACTTTTTTTTTTTGGAATAGATCTGGAATTGTCCTTTCATCCATTCCTTTTTTTGGTGTGTTTCCTTCAGGAGGTCACGAGGGGCTACCACTGCCGGTGCCCCCCGGGATTTGTCGGCGTTCACTGCGAAATCCAAAGGAACAAGTGCGCCAGCCGACCGTGCCAAAACGGCGGCCAGTGCCACGCGTTGTTGGACGGCTTTGTGTGTCAGTGCCCATCAGATTTTGCTGGACAGCTGTGTGAGGTGAGTGTCAGGAGCTGTGTCAGCATTTTTTTTTTTTTTCCACACAACCTCGGCGGAATCAGATGTGAGAAATTTAATGTTGGGAGAACTTTTGGATCGTTAGAGCTCGATGCTAAAGATATCTGACGTGTAACAGAGGATGTTGAACCATGAATGTTTTCAGACAGTTGTTCTGTTTTTTGTTTTTTTTAATGCTCTCACGACACACCTCGTCTTTTGCTGCAGCCGTTTCTCTCTCAAGTGAAGCTAATGTAGGTTAGCAGTGGAAAAAGCAGCGCTACTCTGAGTCCCTCCGGGCCCTGAATGGAGGGCATCACTGGTCAGGAGCCAGTCCTGTTTTAGCATCTCTACTATAAATACGAGCGTCTGTGAAAGGTGGCTGGATGTCTGCCGGCATCCTGCTAGGCAACGGTTTTCTTATAGAGACTAAACTATAAAACCTCCAGCATTTGTTTCTCTGATCGCATTTCTTCTCAAGTCGTTGAAGGTTTATTTTATTTATTTATTTATTTTTATTTTTATATTTTTTTTTGTTGATCTGAATCTGAAGATAACTTGACTCCTGATAGAAATGGTTGGAAACAGAGACAAATTTACTCTTTGTTGGTGACTTGACGGTCTTGATTATAAAAAAAAGCAGGTTATGAGTTTCTTGAATCGATTTTATTTGAAAAACCCAAAATGAATTGGCTACTGACCTGAACACTTTTAACCCATTTTAAAGTAAAATGGGCATTCAGACTGTGTGTTTTTAATCTTTGCTGGTTTGACCTTATGTTTCACGCTGTGGAAACAATCCCACTCTGAGGTGTTCTGATGCTTTTAATAGATTTTGGAAAGGAAACGGAGGATTCCAAGTTGTCTTTACAGGAAATCTTTGAAGTGCTCAAGAAAATAAAAAGAAAACATGGCGATAACAACTCAAGACAACTCTACTTGTTGAATGTGATGTGTTCAGGAGCTTCAATAATTCTGCAAAGTGGATTTAATCAAGACAAATTTAAGGTTCAAAATTATCTTTTACCGGTAAGCTACTTGAAAAACATGTTTAAAAAAAAAAATTGGCTTCCAGAAGTTGTCACCTCTAGTCGGGTAACTCCTATCTTATGGTGGTTCAACAGATGACTTATCTTTATTAAACTCACTGTGACTGAGCATGGTTGTTTTTTTGGGTTGTTTTTTTTTTGCTGGTTCAGTTTCTCTTTCTCTTTTAATCTTGCTCAGATTAAGCAGGGCAGCGAATGTAAAACCGAAAGCATGGATTCCCTTGATGAGCTTAGGGACAGTTTCTGAGGCTTACTCACTTTCCATTTGTTGTGTGCAGCAGAGTTGATTTGAGCTGAGCTAAGCCGCTCACCTATGCAAGACTTAACACTCTTTTTATTTAAGTGCCCCTTTGGCCACACAACCACCCCAGAGAGGTAATGTGGTTTGGTAAATGGACTTAAAGCAACAGCAAGAGGATACAGGTGACTCAGGAACACCTTCCTCTTTCCAAATTATAATTATTACCGTCATAATTATTTATTACTTTTTATAAAGAACATTTCACCCAAAAAAAAGCCATTTTTATATCTTAAACACTTTCTGAATCTTAAACAAATATTGAGCCTCATTTCAGGTCTGTCTGGTCTCAAACTCCTGAAAGAAACATGTGACTCAGCAGTTAAAAGCGACGTTATGATCAGCATCTGCTTGTTTGCTGTCTGTCTGCTCATTTTGGGGCTATGGCAGGTCGCTTTCAATCAGTTTCTTTAAGCCTTCTGTTGTTGGGAGGAGTGAGACTGAATCGAATTTGCAAGCCTGAAATGACATTTTTTAAATAACAAAGTACAAGGGTTACAAGGTGAGGAGCGTTCGCTGGACTCAAATGGAGTCAGTTGGTAGATGATCTTTGTGTAAGGACATGAAAATCGTATGAAAACTTGGTTGACACTCCCTTTTTAAAATCTGTTAATTAAACTATTTATCGCCCGTTACTCTCCAGATCTCGACACGATCTCCACCATCAGACGCTTGTGATCCAAACCCTTGTGAGAATGACGCCACGTGTCACAGCATGGACCAGGATTTCTACTGCGCCTGTCCAGAAGGCTACGAGGGGAAGATGTGTGAGCGGCTGAAGGAGAACTGTCAAACCACTTCCTGTCAAGGTGACAGAAACGCACCACAATAACGTAACAGCGTTGACCGAGGCTACATAAAAAGTCATTCACTTTGGTCTCTTTTTTGTTTTTTTGTCTCACAGTCATCGATAGCTGCACTGTTGCTATAGCGACCAACGACTCTGATGAAGTGCGTCACATCTCCTCTAACGTCTGTGGGTCTCGAGGACGCTGCATCAGCGAGCCGGCGGGAAACTTCACCTGCGTGTGCGAGCCGGGGTTCAGCGGAATCTACTGTCACGAAAGTAGGTTCATGCTTTTAGATTTTTTCAGAATTGAATTTATTTGTGTTGTTTTGGCACTACAACCCCACAGGTGGAACTGGAACCACGCCGACCTCTTAGGGACTGTAATCTTGTTACCGGAGGAGCACCTCCTACATTTTTTCCTTTTTGAAAATTCAAAAATATCCCAAATAAATTGATCCTACAGGTTAGAAAATATGGAAGAATTTCTTTTGTGAGTTCCTCCAGAATTCTTTTTTTTTAAAAACGTTTTTAGTACGGTTTTGAATGCTCAGCCAATCATCTTCAAAGATCCACCATTATGTTGTTGGCTTGTGTAAATCATTAAGAAACAGACAATCGAACCTGTTTCTGGGTGTGATTCCACTGACAGTCTTTACATCCATCTAACCTGATTTTTTTTTCCAGACATAAACGACTGCATCAGCGACCCGTGTGGAAACGGGGGGACCTGCATTGACGGGGTAAACTCCTTCCAGTGCGTCTGTCCTGACGGCTGGGAGGGTCGTCTCTGTGACCTCGGTGAGCTCCTCTCCGCCAGTTTGCTCTCTGCAGCATTTTAAACTTAAGGAAACACGTCGTGATGGAATTGTTTTAATTTGTTCTCAGACGTGAACGAGTGCAAACCGAACCCGTGTAAGAACGGAGGACACTGCGTCGACCTGGTGAACGACTTCTACTGCGAGTGCGCTGACAAGTGGAAGGGCAAGACCTGCCACTCTCGTGAGTTATGTCGACTGTTGTGACCTTTTACTGTAATGACTGACAGTCTGAACACAAAGTGTGTGTGACACAAGGTTTAGGCGTTGAGTCATCGTATGAAGATGGCGTGACATCAGTGTTTCTGTTTTTCAACCCTTGCCAGGTGAGAGCCAATGTGACGCAACCACCTGCAGTAATGGAGGCACCTGCTACGACCACGGCGACGCCTTCCGGTGCGCCTGCACACCTGGATGGGGAGGAAACACGTGCAACACAGGTAATTCAAATTTAAAAAAACTTTATTAGTCCCCAAGGGACAATTGAAAGCACATAAAGCAGGATTAGGTGTAAACATAAACAATAAACATAAATGATAATAAACCATAATAATATTACTTTTATTATCATAACATGTATAAATATAAATGCATTGTTTATGTTAAATAATAATTCAAAACCTAGTTAGTTTAGAACCTAATTTGTTCAAAACCTAATGGGTTAGTTCAGAAACTAGTTTGTTTAAAACGTAGTTAGTTATTTCAAAACCCACTTTATTTAAAAACTTAATTCAACAACTAGTTTAAAACGTAGTTGGATCAAATCCTAGTTATTTCAAAACCTAGTTAGTTTTGAACCTAATTTGTTCAAAACCTAATGGGTTAGTTAGTCAGTTCAGAAACTAGTTCGTTTAAAAAGAGTTATTTAGTTATTTCAAAACCTAATAAATTTAAAAACTTTGTTCAAAAACTAGTTAGTTTAAATCATGGGTAGTTCAAAACCTAGTTATTTCAAAATTTAGTTAGTTTAGAACCTACTTTGTTCAAAACCCAATGGGTTAGTTAGTTCAAAAACGAATTAGTCTAGAACATAAGTAAGAGGTCTGTCCAGGTTTATCGAGAACAGGTCAGATGAATGTAAAACTATATCTGCTATAGCATTTCTAATTTTCTCGTTTGAATGTTGTTGTATTTGTAGCTTACAGCTCTCACATTTTTGGTGAATAATTTCTTTTTTCCCTCAGCTAAGAACAGCACCTGTGCCTCCAGTCCTTGTTCTAATGATGGAACCTGTGTGGGTGGGGGAGACACCTTTACCTGCATCTGCAAGGAGGGCTGGGAAGGCCCCACCTGTGGCCAGAGTGAGTGTCTCAGTGCAGCTCTGCACCTCTACCGCTGATGGTAACGAATGTGGTTGTTCTGCCTCTGAAGGCCTACATACTCTGTAAGGACTCTATAAACACCTTCATAGAACACAAATGTAGTTTTTTATGAAGTATTATAAATATTCCTTCTGTTAATGTTTGAATACATTAATCATAATATTACATAAAGCGTGTTATGACACTGGCATTTAATGATCCACAGTTCCAACAGGGGAACTTTATGCAACAGTTGCTTTATAAATTATAAATAGACCTTATGACTGCAGTGTGTGTGTGTGTGTGTGTGTGTGTGTGTGTGTGTGTGTGTGTGTGTGTGTGTGTGTGTGTGTGTGTGTGTGTGTGTGTGTGTGCCCTATTTCTGCATTTGTCGGCTAGTTTATTAGCTTGGCTAAATCCAACATTAGATATTTGTGTTAGATTCGTTCCAAGATGACTTGATTATGTAAATATTTCACATGATGTGGTTCAGCGAGTCGAACACGTCCTCCGTCCGACTTGTTGAAGTAACGCACAAAGTTGTTGGGAATCGATGATCATTGTTGTGCTGAAAGCTGGCGGTTGGTTTTTGTCCCTTCAAATTGATAAATATCAATGTGGAAATTTTTACACTGACTTGTCGTTTTTTATCTCGATGAAGAGACATTTCAGAGAAAATCTGATGGTATTTATGTCCCTTTTGGGATTAGGATTGTGTGTAGATGTATTATAATTAACCATATGACTCAATAACTTTATTTTAGATATATTACATAGATATACAGTATATTTTAGTTGTATGTCCTGAAGAACTAAATATGTTTGTTTTGTTTGTTTTTTTACAGATATTAATGACTGCAACCCTCATCCATGGTATGTAGCTTCTTCCCGCCTCCCACATTCATATTGTAAGGACCCTTCCAAGCACCTCTTTCTTTATCCTCATCGCTGCACTTCACTCAGACCTGGCAACCTGGGGGTTGGGGGTGGGGTGGGGTGGGGTGGGGGGGATGGAGGGGTGGAAGTTGTTCTTAGATCAAGCCTGAAAGCCACATCTCTTAGAGGAGAGGGGGCTCGGATGTTGAATAGGAACACAGAACGATGGCAGAGACGTTTGGGTGGGGATCCTTTCTTCCCGTGCATCCTGGGTTGGGGGGGGGGGTGGGGGTGGAGGAGAGGCGTGATGAGGGGAGGGTCTGGACACGCCAATTAGCATCTGAAAGGTGGAGGCTTGTATTGATAGTTGAATTGAGCCTTGTGACCCCCCCCACCACCACCATATATACACACACAAAACCCATAGGCTTTGTTGCAGCTGGAAAGGATGTGGCTTTTGTGCCGCCTCATCTCATCATTGGCTGTTTCTTTCCTCTCGTAGTTACAACGGTGGGATCTGTGTGGACGGAGTCAACTGGTTTCGTTGTGAGTGTGCTCCTGGTTTCGCCGGACCGGACTGCAGAATCAGTGAGTTCTGACTTTTATTTGGTTTTGTACATAGTTGTAGGAGAAATGCTCTTATTGCCACAGTACAGCGTAATACGAGGATGAATAGATGGAGGGAGGAATAATGCCAAAAAGGAGAAGGTGGGCACCTCCTGTCTCCTATTTTTCTGGGTCCTTTAATACCTCAGGGGTCAGAGGTCGTCCCTCCTCCATACTCTCCCAGTCTCAGAAACACAGAGAAGACAAATCACCCAGTGACCCTGAAATTCTTCTCAACTCTTTTGTGTTGGTCGGATAGTGTCAGGATTGAATTTGAGAGTCCTCATCTGCATTAATCTGGATGACAATGGACCAGGATTCTACTGATTTCTGGTGGTGATGGTAAATATTTGATCAACTGTTCAGTCTAACGATTGGCTTTGTAACAGGAAGTTTTAAAACGTGACTGACTGCCATCAAAAAAAAAAAAGGATGATGATATGAATCTGAAATGTCATGAGATGATTGAACAAGTTTGTGAAATAGGGAATAAAACCTGACAGCTGTAATACAAAAAAATTATTAAATATGAAGTTTTACCACTTCAGGTTCAAATACTATCTGTGAATGACATCAGGTGACAAATATTTCTTAGAGACACAGGATAAATGATGGAACAAGGGTCCTATACTTGTCAGAAGCTGAAAGATGTTGGGATCTGGCTTCTAGGGTCCAACTTAGGTTTGATGTCCTTCTGTCCTGCAGACATAAACGAGTGCCAGTCTTCACCCTGTGCCTACGGCGCTACCTGTGTGGACGAGATCAACGGATTCCGCTGCATCTGTCCGCTTGGCCGGACAGGAACCCGATGCCAAGAGTGTAAATATCCCTTATGTTAGAAACACCTGTCGAGGTCAAACCTTGTGTTTGAACGTAACCACTGATTGATCCTTGAATTGAATTTATCTGTGTGTAGTTATAGGTATTGGGAAGGCTTGCCACTACGCTGGGCTGCAATTTCCCCACAGCAGCCACTGGGAAGAGGAATGCAACAGCTGCCATTGCATCAATGGGAAAGTGGACTGCACAAAGGTAAGACTGCAAACGTCTCCTGCCGCTCACTCGCAAACACCGCGAGTAAATCCAACAACCGTGAGCGGCTGTCACCAGCAGTCACGGGTCGAATGGATCGACACCAATCACTTTGAATTTACGATTGATTTGCTGCCAATTAAAACTGCATTTGTTTCGGACAGCGATGAAGGCCAAATTATTTCACAGCTGTTTAGAAATTTTTTAAGATATGTTCATGCAGAATAGCTTTATGATGCCCTGGCATCTCATCTGGTGTGTACCCTGCCTCCGGCCTGTAGCCAGCTGGGATAGGCTCCAGCAAAACATGTGACCCGTATTAAATTGTCTCATCTTTAGGTAAATGAATGAATAAACTAAATAAAAAATATTGTCTAGAACAGGGGTGTCAAACTCATTTTCACCGAGGGTCACATCAGCATAATAGCTGTCCTCAAAGGGCCAGATGTAACTAATAAACGTAACTAAATGTAACTCAGTCTAATGTATAATAAATGTAGCTACTTCTTATAAATAACTCTGAATTTATTAATTATTCGAGTTACAAACATTACAGTTACACAGAAAAAACTGTTGTAACATAAATCCTTTTAATTTATCAGGTTATTTAACCCACAGAACTCAAATCAATCAAGGATCAAACTATCAATGAATAAAGAAAAATAACATCAAACACAAGTTATGTCATTAACTTTGTTCAAAGCACTGTCAGAATACAAATGGCTTAATTATTGCATTGTGGGAAATGTAGTTTATGGTCAAAGCACACTTTGTATTTATTTATTTTTAGATACTCTGATCTTTACATGCTCTCTCGGGCCACATAAAATGATGTGGCGGGCCACATTTGGCCCCCGAGCCTTGAGTTTGACACGTGTGGTCTAGAAGATGCATGGATGATGGAATTGTTTACGACCTTAAATGAGTTGGAAAGTGTGTGTCATAATTAGACAGCTTGTAAAAATAAAGGCTCTGAACTCTGACGCTTTACCATCAGGTGTTGTGTGGTCGTCGTCTCTGCCGGCTCCGCTCATCAGGCCAAGAACAGAAACAGGATTCCTGCCCGGCTGGACGAGAGTGTCTGGAGCACAGCTACCTTACATGCTTCTCCCCCCCTTGTCACGAGTGGGGGGTTTGTTCCATGGCTGGACCCTCCCCTCCACAAGTAACCACCAAGTGCCAGCCGAACGCTGAGCATTTGGACAACAGCTGCGGCCACATTACGCTGGTTTTCAACAGAGACAAAGTGCCATCAGTGAGTATTCCCCTCGTGTCGTCTTGGTGGATGCGCTCATGCGGTTGTGAAAGCGGTCATGATGAGATTATATGTCCACACGCAGGGAACAACGGTGGAGAATATCTGCTCGGAGCTGAGATACCTTCCAGAAATCCGAATCTTGGCTAAGGACCACGCCCTTCTCCTGCTGTGTGATCTCTCTCATTCAAACCAGAATACTGTAAACGTAGCTCTAGTAAGTGAAAGATCCAAATGTAAATCAGATTGGTACATTCTCTTATTCTGGGTGTCCAGTTTCCACTGTAATCTGAAATATCACTCAGTATCAGGGAAACCATCCTGTCTTGGGTAGAAGGGAGGTAGAGGTTGTGACAGTTTTATCCACATCCTAGAATTTCTCACACTTTGTCGCATCAAATCAGGTTTGATTCCATTAAAAACAAACTCACAGATGTTGAGATATTTTAAAACTTTGACACAGCTGTCAGGCATCACTTCTGTCTTGCTTTGGTTCTCAGTCTTTCCAGCCAGAAGATCTCCCAGACCACAGTCTCATCCAGGACGCAGCCGGCGCCATCGTGAGCTCCTTGTCCAAGAGGCACAACAGCACCGTCATGCTGGCAGTCATTGAGGTCAAAGTGGAAACGCTGGTCATGCCGCCTTCAGTGGGTGAGTGATAATTATCAAAGGTGTCTCTTAGGGCTTTTGGTACAGAGTTCCACGGAGCTCCAAGTCACTATTCCATCTGATTGCACTTTCCTCTTCCCTCGGTGTGAACAGATTACCTGGTGCCTCTATTGTGCGTGGTCTTCTGCATCCTCTGCCTCTTCTGCATCATCATATGTGTCTGGTGGACGCGCAAACGGAGAAAAGAGCGCGAGAGGAACATTCGCTCTGCAGCCGGAGACAATGTGAACAACCAGTGGGAGCCGCTTCGGCTGGTGGTGGGATGTCCACCGCAGCAGCAGCAGCAGCAGCTGAAGGAGAGCAACAAGGAGGCCGAGCAGGAGCGCAAAAAACTCATGGGCCCCAGCTATCGGACGTGCGCGGGGGAGGAGGAGGAGGAGGAGGATGAAGAGGAGGAGACAGAAGGTGAGCTCGAGCTCGAGGATGAGTGTGGAGGAGGAGGAGGAGCAGAGGCGGGAAAGCAGCAAGTTAGTAAGTACTCTAAGACTGCAGTGCAGTCCAGTGGGGGAGTGATCTGTACTCTGCACACTTCCAGTTCACCCCTCAAAGCACCCCACAGGACCCCAGGCTACAGCCCCAAAGACAACCGCTGGAAAAATGTCAGCACCGCCTTGACTGGTCAGAAAGACCTCAGAGACCATTGTGTGTAGGAAAACAAAAGACTCGCAATTTGGAAGCGAGAATCGCTGCGAGTGACTCTTCTTATTTTTGGACTACATTTCGGAAGAAGAAAAAAAAAAAGGCTTTGTGTTTTTATAAGCCATTCTTTTTGTTTTTCAAGTTTTTTTTGTCATTGTCACCTGATATAATTTTTTTTTTTTTTTGATTCAGGCGACCAGAGCACAGTGAACGTTTTTTTTTTTTTTGTTGTTGTTTTTCTCGCTCGTGTTAATTTGATTTCCTTTAGAAATAACAAAAAGGAGCTGAACAGTTGAACGCTAGTTCAGGAGGTGAAAGAGGCTCTCTCCCTGTTTTTGTTTAATAGAATTATACCCTCAAAGAAGCGACGGATGGCCGAAAAGGAGGAAGAAACAACTTGTATAAAGGTTCTTTTTTTTTTTTTTTTTTTTTTTTTTTTTTTTTTTTCTTTGTTGCTGTTCTTTATTGATGATTTTGATTTTATTATATTGTCATGGGTTCCTGTTCAGCGTCTGAGGGGACGGAAAAAAGAAGAGTTTTTAGGGAAATGGAGAGTTGCGGCCACAGCAACAGAGGAGAACTCCGTTTGCTCTGTTTCCACCTGTGGCCATCATTCGCCAGCCTTACCGAAACACTTGGCCAAGAGGAAAAGAGGGGACAGAAAACCCAGTGCCTACTACGTGGCCTTCCATTTTTTTGTTTTCCTCCTGTTTCTCAGTTGTCTTGGCTGAAAGCGCTTGTTTGTGGATTTTTTGCAGTATTTGAGTTGGTAGCAAGTGCCTTTCTAAGAGCCGCGTTCGGGCTCCAAGTTGCGCTGCCCAGTTTGACCTCCTTGTACTCAAATCTCAAAGGGATAATAGTGTACATTTAAAGAGTTCGATTTCACAGCAACGCCATTCAAAGTATTTGATCAAAACAGAAATGAATGCTCTGTACATACGTGTAAATACTAAAGGAGTCGCTGTGTATATTTGAAATAAGTAACTTAAAGACAAGTCACACATTTTTATTATTATTGTTATTATGATTAATATTATTTTTATTTTTTTTTACAATGCCATTCCTTTTATTTATGCCAGTCAAAATAGGCACGTTTTATAACACGTCATAACCAGAGTCCCACAGCTAAGAGTCGTTACAATGAGGCGCCACCCATGAAGGGTTTTACTGAGGGGTTTATATTTGGTTTGTCGTGAGGATGCACCGTTTTGTTCTTGTCAGAAAGTCGACATTGTTTATTACCCATAAGTTATTTAACTTCAATATTGTACATGGAGTATAACTGTCACCAGGGCAACCAAACATTTCTATAATGGATAATAAAACATTTCCTCCTTCCTGGTTATTTCTGATCCAACATTTCTGTATCTGCTCTGAAACTTTATTCTATTTTGGATGCAGATGAATCAGTTATTTGCACTTAATCTCCCATGTTTAAAAAAAAAAAAAGAAGCCTGTATTGGTATTTAAAAGTTATATGAATTATGGACTTAGTTGTTGGAAAAAAAAAATTCTAATGTGGTCATATTTACGGTTAAAGATTAAGCTGAGAGTTATAGCAGAAAATTCTGAAATTTGAAATTGAGTTGCCCTTGTGGACACTTTTCAGTGTCAGAACTGAGAAAATGCCCTCTGTGACATCACAGAATGTGTGCAGTGCAGTGTTCCACTTTCACATGATTTAATCTCATCGCTGCTCCTTTCATTTTTAATTCGCTTGCAATTATGAATAGAAGTTGTTTTGTTTGGGTCTGATTTGAAAATAATTTTAAGAAGTATGGTTGTGCAACACTGCCGTCCTTTATTACCTTTTAAGTTGGCAAACCATTTCTAAACCTGTCTTAAACCCTTTTGTTTCAGGCGTCTTCATGTAACGAGCTATGCATTTATTATAATCTCAATGGTCATCTTTTTTATTTTGTCTGTTTGTTTTCACTCTTAAGGACTGTAACTCTCCCAATCATTGTGTGGTGTATCGTGCCGCGTTTTATTTCCCTAAGTAAAGTGCTCTCCTTGTCTCACTTTGCTTCCACGGAATTGTCTGGAATAAAACACTTCCTAGAAGATTTCACCACGGCTCTTATGAGTGGCATGAATGTGGATGTTCGTTGGTCAAATGTGGAAATCGCACATCGACTTCCTGTTTGGTTTGAAGGCTTTAATGAAGGGAACAATGTTTGCGGATGATTTTGCTATCATGCAGATGTGTTTTAAGTTACTGACTCCATTTAAAATCATCCCTTTTTCATATAATGTCATTGTCTCGAAATGCCATTGCATTTTCTGTAAATGGGACGCAGCAAAATAAAGAATTAAAGATGCATCACTGCTGGTGTTAAAAGCTGAATATGCATATTGTATACATTTTATTATTATTCAGAAGAAACGTTTTATACAAAGTGGAAAGGTTTCCGTCGTTGGCCTGGATATTTCATTGTTCTAAATAACCATCCCAGTTATTTATTAAAACCATTTTGACATATCTTGATTACGCTTGTAATATTTCGTTTGCAGCACACGACATTGGAAATGCACTATCACTGCTGTGAAGTTGTGGTTTAGTTCCATTTACCACTTTCATGTTTTACTAGGAGGCATCCCTTTTTATGAGAAACACATTAATCAAACTAAATGTGCTAATATGATCATTCTTTCGAAATGGTCAAAAGAAAATGTTACAATAGATTTATTTGTTTTCTCGTCAGCTTCAGTGAGCGTTGTAAACGTATTTTACTCGGCATTTGATGAGACGAACTTCAAACAAGTTATGACCAGAAAACAAAAAATTATTGAATGAACACAAATGCAATAGATGATATTAACATATAAACTCAAGATCATTGTTAATCATTAGGATTGCAATGTAGCCCAACTATTTTAAAAGACTAATTCTATTGTTGGGATCATATTATTTGCGGGTTAAACGTGGACTTTTGGAATTGTTCTTCAATGCTATAAAAGTTCTGGACACAATCAAAAGTATTTGTTTTGATGAATTAGACCTGAGTGCACCACTCCCACTGACCTTTTGACATATATTCATTCTCCTTCAATATTAAATGCCCACTTCCTCCGCTGTCACAGCGTTGCTGGAGTTTATCCCAGCAAATTTGGGGTGTGAGGCAGGGTACACTCTGGGTGTGACACCAGCTTTTGACATTTTAAGTGCAATTCTTTGAAGAGTGAAACTTTATCACCTCTAAACTGCTGTTGCAGTGGCAGAAGTCCAAAGTTAATCGAGGAACCAAAGGCGACGTGTGGCTGGATGCTACAACTCACCTCTCAGCCTCTGTTTCCATTTGCAGCAGAATATTCTCCTGAAACCTTGCAGTCAGTCCCTGCCCTTGCCTTCATCTCTGTGGGCTGAGGATGACTTGGATGCATCGATCGGATAACCTCACCAGCCTTCCATCGCTCTCGCTACCCCCATTGCCAATAGAACCCGGTCTCCTGTCCTGGGCCGATCCCACCTCGACCAATGAGAGGCTGGCGCGATCTTCTTGGCAACGTAATGATGTGAATGTTTCATGAGTAATTGTATGATGCCGGGAGGGGTGGGAAGCTTTCCCTCATGAATCCCATGGGTGCCCCTGGCTGGCTTTAATAGGACCTTCCCCTGTCGGAAAGGCTGGATCAACTTACACAGCTTTGAGGAAGTGATGGAGTTGTTTGGGGAGAGAGATGTGCACAGATATAGAAATCTATAATCCTGAATTTAAGGTTTATTCCTGGTGGCCTGTCATCATTTGATCATATTAGATGTTTTGGTATTTACCACTTTGTGAATACAAGCGAAGATTCATGTAATTTCATTTTTGGTTCCCAAGTCTGTTTGAATAAAAACCACATTTTTAGCTATCTCTAGTATAGTACCATAATCACACAGGTAGCATATGACTTAACTGATGACATCACAACAGAAAAGAAAATTGTAAATATAAAATGAACATTTATTAGTCCCTTGATGGGGACATTGCAGGTACTGTGTTGTGAGATTCCCCACAGCAGCCACTGGGAAGAGGAATGCAACAGCTGCCATTGCATCAATGGGAAAGTGGACTCCACAAAGGTAACACAGCAAATGTAAGTTACATTGGTAACTGTGGTTCTATGAGTTCTGGATGACTGCCAGAGGCGGTGCCTTTAAAACTGAATGAGATCTTCATTCATGACTTCCCTGTGGGATCTTCTCACGAGATTCCAAGTGATGGGGATCTCTGGCAGTCATCCAGAATTCACAGAACCACAGTTACAGACATAACCCACATCCTAGCTCTGCTGAAGCAGCATCACCCTGCAGACATGGAGGGTCATCAGCTGTCAGCTCAATAACCTGGTTAGCATGGCCTGAAGCCGGGCTCTTTGGCAAGAATGAAGGGTTAGGCCCTAGTGACACCCCTGTGCATCAAAGTTTCAGCACATACATGTGTCACTCATAGGTAAGGTATGAAGCTTGCTTGCACTTTTTTCTGAAGCCGTTGCTAGGAGAAAGGCCAATTTAGTCGAGGTTCACTTCAGATCTGATTGCTCCAGAGGTTCAAAGGGGGAGAATGAAGGGCGACCAGGACCATAGTTAAGTCTCATGAGAACCATGTTCTCTCTGGCCACTTCGGGTCAACCAACAGGACACTATTGTTGCTCTGCTGCACACTATGTAATGTTAACGCCATCATTGGAAAAGGTGGGAATGCATAGAGAAGGCGATCTGGCCATGGATGTGCCAGAACATGCTGTCCCAAGGGGCTGGACGTCTCCATCAGAGAGAACCAGAGAGTGTTGGGTTGTCAACTCTGATGCAAACAGGTCCACTTCCACCAGGCTGTATCTGCACCAGATCTCCACTACTACCTCTGGTTGGAGTCTCCAATCCGTCCTGGTAGATACATAACCCTCAGGCTGGAAAAGCATGGAAAAGCCCACATAATGAGTTGCCTTGTAGAGACTCCATAGAAGCCCTTATGTGCTTACTAATTTATCATCATTACTCTTTCCTATACACACCTTGAGAATTATTACCTACACATTTATTATGCTATTACCCATAATATTATAGTATCTGTTACTATTACCTATATGTACCTGGGGATTTATTAACATATTCTTTTCTATTCATTCATATAAATACATAATGGTTTTTATTCTTTATTTAAATTTATTTCAGTGTTTTACAGTATTTTCTTTGAAAAACCGAGTTTTTCTATTCCAAGGAAGGTAAAAATTTATTGTACCACTTCTTCTTCTTCTGCTTCTTTTTAAAGCTCTCGAGATTTTCCAGCTGGGACTTCACGGCATCTGTCTCCATTGGCCACCTGTGCTCCATCTTCGTCTCATTCACAATCTCATTCAGAGTCTCAGTCAGGGCGTCTTTCTCCCGAAGTTGGGAGGACTTTTTCCTCTTCCCGTGAATTTGGTTGTTCTCTGCCTGCTGCTCAGCCTCATTCTGTGGCCATCTCTGCTGAAAATCATTGGCAGCACTGGATTTGCTCAATTTCCCGCTCTCATTTTTGCTTTCCGTCCTGTCCAAAGCCTGCTTCTGTTTTTGCAGAGACTTTCTTGTCTGAGGTGATTTGTCCACGGTGACGATCTGCTTGTGAGCTGCATCCTCATTTTCTTTGAGCAGAGCCTCATACTTCTTTAACTTCTTCTTTAACAGGGTTATGGTGGTCATTGACTCCTTCCAGTCCTGTCCCATTGCTTTGAACTTGGATATCATGGCTCTTTCATTCTTCAACCACTCCTCCTCCTTCTTCTTCAGCAGATTGATTTGAGCTTCTGTCTGCTGAAGGAGAGATGACTTTTCCTTCTCCCATTTAACTTGAGTGGCCTCCAACTGCTGCTGAGCCTCCTTCAGAGCGGCTTTAAGGGTGTTAACCTCCTTTTTCTGCTGCTCAGACTGATCCCCAAAGAAATGTCTACCTTTCTCCGTCTCTTTGAGCTTGGCTGCCATGACCTTCTCCTTCTTCAACCATTCCTCCTTCTCATTCTTGAGCAGAGAGTTTTGAGCTTCTTTCTCCAGGAGACACATCTTGTCTTCCTCCAACTGCTGCTGATTCTCCTTCAGAGCAGCTTTAAGGGTGTTCACCTCCTTCTGCTGGTCAGACAGATCCCCAAAGAAATGTCTAACTTCCTCCATCTCTTTGAGCTTGACTGTCATGACCTTCTCCTTCTTCAGCCATTCCTCCTTCTCATTCTTGAGCAGACATTTTTGAGCTTCTTTCTTTGGGAGACACATCTTGTCTTCCTCCAACTGCTGCCGAGCCTCCTTCAGAGCAGCTTTAAGGGTGTTCACCTCCTTTTTCTGCTGCTCAGACTGATCCTTAAAGAAATGTTCAGCTTCCTCCATCTCTTTGAGCTTGACTGTCATGACGCTCTCGTTCTTCAACCATTCCTCCTTCTCATTCATCAGAAGAGAGTTTTGAGCTTCTTTCTCCAGGAGACACGTCTCAAACTTATTCAACTGCTGCCGAGCCTCTTTCAGAGCAGCTTCAAGGTTGTTAACCTCCCTTTTCTGCTTGACTTTCATGACCTTCTCCTTCTTCAACCATTCGTCCTTCTCATTCTTAAGCAGTGAGTTTTGATCTTCCCTCTCCACGAGATATATCTTGTCCTTCATCAACTGCTGCCGAGCTTCCTTCAGAGCAGCTTCAAGGTTGTTCACCTCATTTCTCTGCTGCTTAAACTGATCCTCAAAGAAATGTCCCAATTCAACTTTCTCTTTGAGCTTGACTGTCATGACCCTCTCCTTCTTCAACCATTCCTCCTTCTCTTTCTTCAGCAGAGAGTTTTGGTCTTGTTCGTTCTTAAGTAGAGCCAACATGTCCTGCCATTTCATTTCATTGTCCTGCATCTTCTTCTGAACCACCCTCAGAGTAGCTGTGATGGTATTAGCTTTATTTTTCTGCTTCTCAAATTGATCCTTAAAGAAATTTCTACTTTCCTCCATCTCTTTGACCTTCTCTGTCATGGCCTTCTTCTTCTTCAAACACTCCTCCCCTTGCTTCTTCTTTCGAGCTTCTTCTCCAAGAGACACTGCGTTCTTCAGCAATTCGATTTCACTGGCCTGCAGCTTCTGAGTCTCATTCTGAGCATCAATCTCCTTATTCTTTGCCTCAAGTAGAGCTTCAAATTTAGATATCTCTGTCATCATGGTGATAACGGAGTTCTCTAGTGCCTCCCAATCTTCCTCCTTCATCACAATAGACTTGGAGAAAGTTTCAAGTCTTGTCTTCAACTCCTCAGTTTCCATTTGAAGGTTTTTCCTCTCAATTTCCAAATTGTTCACCCTGGCTTGAAGTTTAGAGGTCAGATTTTGATTTTTAGCCATATGGACCGCCATCTTTGAATTGAACTCCTTGCCTTCCTCCTATGAGGATTTCTGAGTCTAGCTGTCTTGGAAGTCGTAGGTATTCTTCTCCAACATTGTATGCTTAGTGCTTTCATCATCAAAGACATCTTTAGGCATTGCACTCCTTTGTTATGTAAGGAAATGTCTCTGTACATTAAGCTCAATGTCATAAAGAATGTGGGAAATGGATATCAAAGACATTTGTCATTACCACATTTGTCTCTGATGTACATGACTCAAAATTACCAAATTTTCACCCTTTTTAATTATAACCCATTCATCTAAAGCTCTATCATTCATAATTTTATCACAATTCTTCCTCAACTAGATAATTGACATTTTTCATTAATTCTACATAGCGTGAGCTCTGATCTGGTAAAGGGCAGAGGAGACAGTTATTTTTACAACTAGAGTACACACATTTCAATAATGCTGTCAATTTTGATACTACAGCCATGGAACCCACGTAGAAAAATTGGAAACTTAGTCCACTTCCCAAAACTATGGCCTACTTAAATAGAAGCAGTTTATACTATTTTTGCCTCCATCCACCAACATTAAATTCGGCTAACTTTGTACAGCAACCTACAAGTTCACTGAATACTAAAGATGTGATCCCTCAGTCATGTTTAGGTTTTATCCACATCGGCTCGTTGCTCTGTTTCACAGATACAACAAGAAACCAATGCAGTCACAGACTGCAACATCCCGCGACACCCTTGAATGCAAAATTTTACCCTGACCTACTTGCATAGGTCAAAGATCAAAGCTAGTGCTCTGACCTTCTGTCATTGATCAAACCCCTAGCCTTGATCTATGGTCTTACTCACACTGGCCTTCTCCCTCTTCTTTCTGTCTTATCCGGTTCCTGATTGTACTAAAGTTTAAATTTGACCTTGACCTAGTTTTCTCGTTTTCATCCCCTTTGCTGCCTGAGTAATGTGCTTTTTGTTTCATCTTTCTATCTGCAACGGCTGCGAAGCTATTTGATGGACTAACAGACGGACGGACGGACAAACGAATGGATAGACGGACAGACAGACGAACACACGAACACTGACTATTGCAATACATCACCGCTTTGAAGCGGGATGTAATAACTTTTACGACAAGCTAGCTGGAGGGGGAGTATCCAGATTTAAAAAGGTCTGACGATGCCAATTGGGGAATTGTACCCCCAGGAAATCCTGAACTAAAACTGAGGATAACAAGGTCACTCAGGTTGATTTTCACCACTGGAGGCGAGATGGTATTCATATGAAACAAAATACTTAAAATCACATTCTGTTAAACGCTAAAATTAGTACATGGACATGAAGGGGGGGATAAGGACAGGGCTTGGGCCTACCAAGGGAGTGAGGGACAACCAAAATTGGGATGGTCTCCTCAAATAAATCCCACAGTGACACTGCTTGGACTCCAAAACCACAAAAAAAGGACTATTAAAAACCACCACCAGGGGTTAAACGGACACCATCAGCTCTCAGCACCTGACAATACAGACAAGAAGTAATAAATCATACCCAAGCACAAAGCTGGGGTGGATTTAATAGTAGGAATGTAGATTGACCAATAAATCACGAGCTTCGTCTTGCGACTCAGCTCCTTCTTCACCACAACAGACCTACACAACGACTGCATCACTGACCCAAAGAGGGCAGACCACCGTTTTCTGGTTGAGAACCATGATCCCGGGATTGGAGGTGCTGATCCTCATCCCTCTCCCGTCACACTCCGACGTAAACCGCCCTGGTGCATGTTGAAGGTCCAGGTGTGATGAGACCAACAGGACAACATCGTCTGCAAAAAGGCAGAGATGAAATCCTTTGGTCCCCAAACCGGACTCCCTCAATTCTGGCTGCGCCTAGAAATTCTGTCCATGAAAATTATGAACAAAAGGTGATAGAGGGAAGCCCTGCCGAAACCCCGACAGCACATTGACAACAAAGTATGTGTTTATAAAGCTTTGCTAGGTATGCTTCCTGGATATCACAGCAACCTTCTGTCTATCAGCTCCTGTAAATATAATTTACGCGCCTCATAGCGGTTGCTTCTGAATGTCTCATGGTTCTTGACAGATATGGATAAAGGAACATCTTCTCATTATACAACACAGTCATGAGATATCCCTCAAGAGCCCCTAAGAATACAAACACTCAACCCCTTTAATGAATTCAAGAGCATCATAAAGAATGCAGTGAAAGAAGAATGAATGTCAATGTTTTTCTTGAGAAGACACTTCCTTAAATTAGTTATTAATTTGTTTTACTGTCTTACTGTCTTCATGCTCATTTATGTATCATGTGTTTGTATCTGTTTATATCAATTTGTATCTCTTCAGTATATAATTCACAGGATCAGCTAAACGTGAAAAAAAGTGCAACTTATAGTCTGGTATATTATCTACATTAATGCACATCAAAGACATTATGCTTTTTTTCCCATCAAAAATATTCCCATTTAATCTTGACGAGAAAATTCCTTTTTCATCCTTTTTAATTTTATTGATTTGAATTTAATTAACTCATTCAAATAAATTTGTATCTGTTACATTGGCTGTTTGAGTCTGCTGAGTGATTCCAGGTGTGTGTGACTGAACAGAGTTCCACCAACTGCAGCTCATCTGGTAATTAGCCTGCCTACTTAAACTCAGCCCTGCCACACACACATACACACACACACACGCTCACGCTGCTCGATCACGTAAAAGAGTATCATCTTTTTTTCCATTTAGACGAACACTTATATTTTTTTGGCAAAGTTTTTATTTACATTGGATGCCCTTTCTGATGAAACCCTCTGCTTTTAACCGGAGTAGGGACCACCAGTGTGGATAATCTCTATAATTTACCTGCCAAACTGAAATTTTACTACAACTGGTGATTGACAAGTGTTAGTTTCAAACCCTGTTGTCACATTCTTTTTGCCACAAATTAAATGGCATGCTAAAAAAAGGCGTTCAGTATAATTACTGTACTGCAGACAATTACAAACTGGGCCTCCATCCGATGTTAGAGTTAAAGCAATTTATACAAATAGAGATATTAATAATTAAAAATTACATAAAAACATGCCTCCACATGCATTCAGATAGACGGTGGTAAATACCAACTGTCCATGGGATCAATTGATGAAGGGGCCTAGACAAATCCTTCTTAAATTTATCGTTATACATGGATTAATCTGTTAACATTAAACACACACACACACACACACACACAGACAGACACACACACTGGCACGTGCTGGCAGGCAGCAGGGTGCAGCTGGCACTGTGAGATGAGTCAGGGAAATGGGCCACAATGGGTGTGAGTGTGAGTTGCCTGACTAATTCTCCAACTTACCCTCTGCACCGAGATGCGGGGCGGGGGTCAAGTTGGCAAAAAGGGCAGAAAGGGTGCAAGTGGGGAGCGGATGGCAGACATCTGGTCAGAGTGTGCATATGTTTAAATTAACACATGTATTGAAATAAAACTTGAGAAAAACCTAGAACCAAAAAATATAGACATCATTTATCCTCTGGTTTGGAGCTTCCTTACATATATTTGTAACTAATGTAGATTTACTTGCATGAGAGATCTGTGCTGTCCCTTTAATTACTAGCTCAGTTTTGTGTCTCACCATCAATAGTAGCTTTGGTGTCCAGTATGTACACTATGCATGCATGTAATGTGAGATGGACCATGTCAATGCTAGAAATGCTACTGATATCAGTGTTTAAGGACAGGTCTGCTTTAACGTAGCGAGGAGCACAAGCAATGGGAGTCATGCAGAACACGCATGTTGGATTCTACAAGGCAGAAAGAAAGGTCAAAGGTGCGAGGAGGGTAAATAAACTGTGAATTTACATCTACTTTCCACAAATACACACATGCTCAATGCATAAAACACACAGATTTACAGTTGTCTTGTTATTTATATGAACAGAACGATGGAAAGAATGTTTGAAAACGTGTTTGGTTTCATCTTGTAGTTTTCATTTTCCACATATTCCATGCATGTGTGTTTGTACACGCTCAAGTGACACAGGGCCACGCAATACAACACCCCATGCAATGATATGCAAGGTCAGTTTGCACCTCTCCCAGCCAGAGTGACGTCATGGAGTGTAAAATACCCCCAGGGGCCACTCGGAAGCAAATTACAGAATGTGTAGTGGAAGCAAATTCAAAGCTACTGAATCTGTGCAGCATGAAGAATCTGCAGTGTCTGCATCTTCATCTAATAATTTAAGAAGATAATTCTTTAGAATAATTGAAACATTAAAATAATATTAAATAATAAGAAAACATTGCATTTATTTGACAAATAATGAATAAAATCCTGATCCTTCATAGATTGGTGATCCTAGTTTACACCGAATCTTAGATATTAAGTATTTCTATCCAATACAATTTTATTTTTCTATATGTCTACAAGTCAGAGAGAAACAGTAGCTTTTTTTTTTTTACTCATCCAGTTGTGTGGCAGCTCTCTTCATCAAATTATTCAAATTCAAAGTGAAGTTTTTTCTACGTATTATCCACCGTTTATTCTAGTATTCTAAATTCTACAGCTTATATCGGATGACGCATGACAGGTTCATTTCAGGATATAAGGAAATGAATGTGATGTAATGAGGTATGACTGCATTAGGACTGTCCAAATGATAAAACAGTCTCACCAAAAGACTACAGTAGTTAGAGGTCTGAGCTCCATCAGCAGATGAAGAATTATCATCCAAACTGATAAAATTGGAGAATTAGCCAAGAATTAGTAACAATTCTTTTAAGACAGAAGAGAAATCCACAAACCGGTCATAAAATAGGAATTTTAAGAAGCTGTTGCTGCATGGCAACCGTTGTCACTCTGAAACAAACAGTTGGACCTTGAGTGGAGCGTGAATGGTGGTGAAAATCCTGGCAGCGGATTGGTTTTGGTAATGGAAATTTTTAAATTTCCAAAGAAACCATCAATTATAAATCTGACCCATTTTGAGTTGTTTTTTTTTTTTTTTCATTCCAGGCAGGCACACCTACTGTGTGACTCAGCCTTGACTCGCATGTAATGAGTAAGGAAATAATGAAAGCATGATTTTGTAATATCAAGCATTCTTTGATTGGTTCGAGCATGTTACAGAAATGTTTTGCCCTGAGCTATGTAAAGTATCATTGAGTGTGTTTGACAAACGAAACAGAGAAAATAGTGAATTGAACCACCTGACACACCTCAGACAATTAGATTCAACAAAATAAACTAATGAAATATATGATGTACGTCTGTTCTCATTAAACAATTTATGCATAGTTAATGCAGTTAATGCATAGCACAGAATTAGCATTCTGTTAGTGAGTGAGCGACCCAACAGCAGCATGTAAAAGCTTGATGCCTGGTTCAAAGGCATTCCTCGCTGCAGTGATTGTTTGTTGTGTAAAATGATGCCTTCACAATGTCGCCAGGCATTGATGTTGCTTTGTGGGTAATGAGTAGGAGGCAAGGGGAGAGCCAGGGAAATGTTATTTTGAACAATTAGAACATTTATGTTGCACTGCTAAATCATGCATTTAAAAAAAAAAAATCATGCATTTAAAAAAAAGCTTTATCAATTATAATGATCCACATTAATTGGCAACTACAACCATGAAGTTTGCAGGCTGTAGGTTCTCAAACAGGAATTTTTTTTTATTTTTTTTTTTGGTCTCATGCTAGATAGCAAATGAAATACCTTCAAACTTTATATCAGACAAAATCAGAAAATTATATATTTTAAAGTAAAAAAAAATTTTCATCCATTAATAGAGATAAATAATAACAGATTGATCTACAAAGAAGATAAGCTCCAAAATTACATGCAGCCAGAATAATTTTTTAACTCTCGAAAAGTCAATGGAGAAAGACAATTGTGTAATTGAACATAGGTTTGTGGGGGACTGATTGACATTTAAATGCTTTTCCTTTTGCATTGCAGCACTCCCCATAAATAATCAATTCATTAGAAACTAGTTCAATACTTGAATCAATTCTCTTAACTTGACACTTGAAAACCGTGACCTTAGAGAGCTGATCAGAGGTCAACTCCATCTATTCTCCATCAGGTCGCTCACAATGCCTGAAAGAAAGGATAATGGAACGCTACGAGGGGGATCCCACATTAAATATATATCCATAAAACTAAACTAGGTGGGATTTAGGATCTGAGTTACATTTGATTTCAATGGTTGTCAATCATTCATGTGAGGAGTGGAGTCTCCAGAAAAGATCTTAAAAGATGATGATTGGGGTTGGGCCGGTGTGTGAAAAAAAATTAAAACCTATATTATATGAAGCTTTATTACTAGCATTCAATAAAATCTAACCAGTTCAGTTCACCAGATTTTACTTGCTGTTGCAGCTGCTACCACTGAGCCCATGAACGGGAGTGTGGGGGCGCCGTAATCCATCAGGACTTACTGAGTTTTTATTTCCCGTGACTATTCAAGTTAAGTTTTCTACTCGAGTTTAACATCAAATCAACAAAATAAAAGGAGCAGCTTGAGCTTGAGTGTTTAAGGAAACCTCTCAGCTTCTTTCACAATAAAAGCTCAAATAGGTCAAAGGTCAGACCAGAGCAAGCCTTCATTCTAAAATATTATAGTGTGTTACTGATGCTGGTGCCACACGCTGCTAGCTGTCTCCACCTCCACCTGACAACAAATATTGGTTCAAATCACAACTTGATAACCTTGTACGGCATTCTAGATTGGAAAAACAGGAAATCTTTCAATCCTTATTGATTACTCCACTGGATTATTCGTTAGCGGGAATCAGACTGTGAAGAAAATCTCCTAAATTGACGTTATTCAAGGTCACGCAAGGACTTGGTGTTGGCATTGAGTGATGAGGGCCCAGCTGGGAATCACGGATGGATGGATGGATGGATGGATGGATGGATGGATGGATGGATGGATGGATGGATGGATGGATGGATGGATGGATGGATGGATGGATGGATGGATGGATGGATGGATGGATGGATGCGTCGTCACTTGGCGAGGTGCCCAAAGTGACAACGTTGTGGTCAGCCTTTCTCCACCATGACGTTCTCCCTGGACCAGGTGACCATCAACGGTGCTCACACTGGAGAAATGTTTTTTCTACAGATTCACTTGCATATACAATATAATACATTATTATTACAGTAATCTGTCTTCGTATCACCAACAATACACCCTAATTACGTGAGTTCCATTAGGAGCACTCTGGTCAGTTGGTCCAGAAGTCTCTAACAATCTAACATTTGACTCCAGGAACTCAGTGTTGATTATAATGTGATGTTTTGATGACAACCACGAGGAAGAAATAGTGTAACTGCAAAATAATCAATCAAATCCCATGACTTTTATTATAATCAACTCAAAATATCGTCTAGCTAGAGGCTTAAGAGGCCCATCCAAGCCCGGTCAGTCAGACATCAAATGTGCTTCCTGTTGCACAACCCATAACCCCTAAAACCTGATCCCAAACTAACTGGACAGAGGTGTGTGTGTGTGTGTCACTGAGAGGACATCCTCCAAGTGAGTTAACCACTCACCCATTGCCACCCCCTCCCTCCCCCATCCGTCTGAATGAGTTCCTGTTCCCACATACCCAGAGAGCTCCACCGGTGGAGATACCCAGATGGACAAGAGCTGTTTTTGCCGACATTAAAGTCAGACAGTCCCGTCGCCGCGCCGCTGTGCGTGCTACCTCCTTTCATATGGAAATTGGATCTTGACTCGAGAAGGGGAGTGTAATGTGGTTAAAGGCATCATGAAAAAGCCTGCCGTAACAGGATTTCATCTCAGAGGAGAGCTGACTGCCGCCGTGAGGCGAGTCATTAGGGAAAACTCGTTTGTGTCTTCGCGTGTGAGTTTGTGCACTTCTGTTTTTTTTGCGTAGGAGGTCAGACATTCCTCCAAGCCGGTGACTGTTCATTCAGTGATGCCACCTGGCTGAGGGTCAGACGTGCCGGGACAAATATGTCTCACCGCAGGAAAATCCTGCCTTCAAGTCGGATGGATGGATGAGTGAACAGATGGATCTATCTATCCATCGATGCACCCATCCGTCCAGCCTTCATTTGTTCATGTATAAATAAAAATTGTGACACAACCCTCAGGTTTTTTTCTTTGTTGCGTTGTTTTAGATTCACATCAGATAAGAATGATTGTGGGTAAAAAGGTAAAGCGAAACGGGTGGAAACAACCCACAGGAGTTTGGTGTGTGTCCAGGTGAGGAGGCGGATCCAGGATTTGCAAGTTAGTACATTTGTCATCATTTTCCCCACAGATGCAAAAGCATCGTCTACACAACGTGTGTCAAACTCAAGGCCCGGGGGCCAAATGTGGCCCGCCACATCATTTTATGTGGCCCGGGAGAGCATAAAAGGTCAGAGCGTCTAAAATTAAATACAGTAGGTCAAAAGTGTGCTTTGACCAGAAACTGCATTTCCCACAATGCAGTAATTCAGCCAATTTTAACTCCGACAACAGCATTTTGAACAAAGTTAATGTCCTAACTTGTGTTTGATGTTATTTTTCTTTATTTTCTTGGATAGTTTGATCCTTGATTGACAGAGTTTTGTGGGTTTAATAACCTGACAAATTAAAAGTATTTATGTTATAACAGAGAAACACACAAACATGTTTTTTCTGTGTAACTGTAATGTTTGTAACTTGAATAAGTAATGAATTCAGATTTATTTAACATTAAGAAGTAGTTACATTTATGTTACATTACATTGAGTTACATTTAGTTACATTTATTAGTTACATCTGGCCCTTTGAGGACATCTATTTTGCTGATATGGCCCCTCAATGAAAAGAGACAGGACAAACGGACTTATTGATCATTTAAGATAATGCATATTAGTAATTAGATCAAGGGTCACTGATGTTTGTGGTATGAATACACTCGTTTGTCCTTCTGCTGATCCTCATCTCTCAACCAGAGGCTGACAATGAAGCATGTCTTGTGTGTTTTTGTTTACTGAGGTGACTGTACTTGGTGGAAAACATTTTTAATAGCTCCCCTCCAAGGTCAGCGTCTTTCTCTGTGCTATGTGAGGAATGAGCGAAGGCCTTCGCTTGCAGTGCCTTCAGCTGACTCCAGAGAGTCGCGCTCATTGTGTGGCAGCCGAGGGGGAACAAAGACATTTCCACCGGAGGAACTTTGGGTTCCTGTCGATAAGGGCAGCGCCGTGAGCCGAGCCGTGTTTATATGCTTGTGTACAGTGGAGATCTGTGGAGTGGCGGGGGCTTGCACTTTCCAGACAACAAGAGGTGACTGTATAAATAGTTACGCTCAGAGGAACATCAAACACAGGGAGAAAATTCCTCCCGATGATCAAGATGCTCAGCCTGAATACGGTGTGTGTGTGTGTGTGTGTGTGTGTGTGTGTGTGTGTGTGTGTTTGTGTGTGTTTACTGATGTTTAGACTGAGGCACATTTGCAAACAAAACCCGAACTCCAATCTGACATTTTTAACCCTTTTGAAACCAGACAATATGTAGAAGTGATGCCAGTGGATAAACCACTTGTTTACTCTTTTGTGTTTTCTGCAAATTTAAGTTTTTTTTGTTGTTGTTTTTTCATCCTTTGCATAAAGTTCTTAACATTTCCATTAACCTATCAATTATTGCTAATTAGCTTCAATCAGTGGTAGAAAATATCTGCACTCAAAGGTACGTCATATATTCATCTCTAAACTTACACAGAAGGTTAATATTATAATTATTGATCATCTTCACTTGTTTGGTCGTCCATTTTTGCTTTACTGACCTTAAAAACATGCAATGTTCTAAAATCTGATTAATTATCAAAGATAAGAAACCCGTAAAGTAGTTCAAGTTACCAGATGCAGTATCAAATTTTTTTTACATTTTTTTATTTTGCATACTGGATTAATCCCCGAAGGGAAATTAGAGGCACATATGCATATTTATATTAGTGGGTACAGGCCCTGAACACACAACCACACACAGGGGGGCCTGTACATATGATCATGGAACATTCGACGACCCACTCTATCACTGAGTCACTGTACAGTATATGTTTATAATGAAGTCATAATATTTCTAAATCCTGAGTTGTAGCTTATCAACTTAAAGAAAGGAATCAACTTGTGTGTTCAATGCCTCTTAATTCATGTGTCGCTTTTTTTTTTTTTTTTTTAAATGTCCTTGAGTGGTTTTAAAATGCTAAAAGGAAAGCTGGCATTACACTTGAGACTCTCTGTTGTAATTGAGGTTATGTGGCAAAAACATGAACATTATAAAGACATAAATATGTCTTCATAACAAAGGAGGAATGTTTCTCTGCCAAACCTTTTGTCCGTCCACCTGATAGTCGTGTTCTTGGACTGCCTCTTGAACTTTTGGGGATTTTCCAGGGTGATAATGAACAACTGAATGTCCCGTTTGTCTCCCACTGATTCCAAGTATATATTCTTATATTTGTAAAGTAACGTCCTCATCAATAGAACCTTTAACAAGCTGCATTTCCACGACCTCCTGGCTCTGATGCTGTTAGCATGTGACAGCATTACATCCCAGCCCTCTGGTGACATTCACACAAGCTGTCTGCTTCCTTTCCTGTCCATTTATCGGCGGCTAATTGCCAGTAATGTCCAGGAGACAACGCTGCATCTGAACCGCTTCATTCATTCACTTATCCTGGTGTCGGGACTCGAGCTTTCATGTCCCACATTCCCACGGTTGTGCTAATAGATTCTCAAAATCCATGCAGGCCGCCCAGGACAGGTCATCAACATTAGCCTCACAAGCTGAAATTCATTGCAGTTTTCTTTTCCTACATGAGTAAAGTCATTTTACTTTTTTTTTTAATCCAACCCAAAGTAACGAAAAAAGAAACCTGGAACTAAATTTAAAAATTAACCAAAAACAACCCGAATTTTGAAGTGGATCTGAGTCTGACTGTGGATTCTGGATCACTTTTTCTCATTTTTTTTCTACAATGTGGTGTAAATTTCTTTTCACCATTAGAGAGAATTCTATTTCTGTCAATAACTCTGGATGCAAAAATGCAACAGCTGATAATTTCCTGCCTGTGAAACAACATGGAATGCACGTATTGTTCAAACTCACCAGCTCTGACAGACGTTTCCCACTCAGCTCGGATAAACAATCCTTACAGGATTTAGTTTTATACAGCCTGGAAACTATTTTCCAATTGTTCATGTTTTTATTAACAATGTTGTTGGCTGGGGTTTGTTATCTCTGAGGGTTTTTAGTTTTTACCTATTATTTCCCCTCAAACTCAGATAAACAGCTCCACCTGATCTGACTTTATACTCTCTTAGCCGTCAGTTCAGCTGATTCTTAGATGGAAAATGTTCTGCAGGTGGTGATCAATCAACCAAACCTTTTAGCTGTTTAATAGGATGATTAAATGTGATCCATAAAAGTACAGCAAATGAGTCATTGATGTGATCATTTAGACTTTCTCTGGTCTAAAGACTTTCTCTGGTCTAAAAGCGATACCAACACTCCTTCCTTCAGCGGCTGTTTTGACCCTAGCTTATCGATTTTCTCCACAGAAGGAGCCGATGCAGAGATGAGCTCTACTGCTGCAGCAGAGGAGGTCAGTAAGTTTACAGCCAAAGGAGGGAGGAATGGGGAGGAGGAGAAAAGAAAGACAAGAAGAGGAGGCAAGGAAAAAAGGTTTCTCTGTGAGAGTTAGCCGGTTTATTTTTAAACGGTAGTAGGAGAGAAGAATGTAGGATGAGAGAGCATCTGATGCAGCGAGGGGCTGAATGGGGCTGTCAGGCGTTCTGACAAAGGTCCATGATAGAAAAATAGATTGTTATAAGACCCAATCTTCTGATTAAAGCAAGTACACCTTTAACTTTAACCTTTAACCCAAACCAAAGGCCGTTTATGAAAGAAAATGTCTCAACTGGATCATCATGTAATGTTAAAGAAATACATATGTAATACATAATATAGATATAGAGAGCCATCCATGATTGTAATACAGGTTTTCGTGGCATTTCCTACAATTGAACTTATTACAAACTTTAGATCTAATATATATTTTTTTATATTTGTGGTATTTTAACAATTCCAAACACACAGTGTCACAAAGCAACACAATGAAGCCCAACTCCAGACGTGTGTTCTGTCCATGGAGGTGATGTCCCTCACACACTGGACAAGGACAAACACTTCTGACTGAATGTTAACTACACCTGACCTCCAGTGGTAGAAAAGGGTCATTACAACTAAACCCACCCGAAACAAGCTTGAATTTTACATATATAGAGATAAAAACATTTGAAATGGATCAGGGTGTCTGTAAAACGCTTACTCATCAGCTTTCCTGTACATCAGTGACACATGTTTTTGTGATTTTATACTATAATTCACTTTTAATTTCAAAGGTGCAGTGTGCTCTAATTTACGCCGTAGAAAATTACAGTGAAAAAGTTCCATATATTAACAGAATATAATTAATATGACAGATTATAATCTAGTATTTACCTAAATTAGATTATATATACCTCAATTTTGGCATTAACATGTTTTTATATTGTTATTTGACAGTATTTCTAATAATTTAGTGCATTGATATGCGGTGATTTAACTTTGAATGGTGTGTGTGTGTGTGTGTGTGAGTGTGTGTGTGTGTGTTTGCGTGTGCGTGTCAGGGGTGTGGATAGGGTATTAATCACGGCTTATTCATTACCTGTGTCCCTTTGCAAAAATCACTGCAAACCACCAAATTAATGGAGCGTCCAACATTCCTGTCTTTATGCCGGGACACAAAGGAAGCTTTTCTGAGGCTCAGTGATAAATCAGAGGCTTGCAGTCAGCGACGCTCTCACACAATGTGATGGTGACGTTAGTGGCTGCAGCAACAATCCCACATCTCTGACCTCCTCCCTCCTTTTTTAGGTATTGTTGCACCAGCCATGAAATCAAGCAATGAAACGAAGGTTAACTGTTAACCAGCAGCGATGTCAGCCCATCAGTCAAGAGCTGAAAAGTCAGACTAGTCTCCTCATCTAACAGAGAAAAACATTTAGAAGGAGGTATTCTTTATTTTGAACACTTTTATTTAGTCTCCTTGAATTGGAAGGAGGCGAGACAGGAGGCGTTTTATTCTCATGTACAGAGAGAAAGAGGATTTCAATGAGCTTTGCTGAAGTCAAGCATTTATAATTTAGGTATTAAGTGACTATAGCTGAATACAGGCTGTGAGCATAACAAATGGGAGGTTAAGGAAGGATGACATTTACCAGCTAAAAGTGCTGAAAGTGTGTTTATGTAGGGTGAAAAAGCTGTGGGAATGACTGTAAGGTCAAATTGAGCAGGTGTGCTGCAGGACAAGCATATTCTGAAAACATTTCCTTCCTGTTTTTATTTATTTATTTATTATAGTTTATAGTTTCAATCTGTCAAAATAGAAAATCAATGAAAACAATTAAATACAAAAGCAAAAGCAAAGTAAAAAAAAAAGGAAAGAAAATCAAAAATGGTGACAAAGTGAAATCAAAATGACGCCTTTTCAATCCTCTGGGTGATTGATCCCAGAATGTAGAAACTCAATGTTTCTACAATATTTCAAAGTTATGTGATGATAAATTTCTGAATTACAGGATTTTAAGGCAAAAAACTGCAGCAGATGTGATGAGAGGAGGCATTGGGGGGTGGGGGGTCGGGGGAGGAGTGTGTGTGTCTGGTGATGGACAGCAGTCACTCCCATCAGCCTCTTTAGTTAATTATGTTGTCAGGGATCACATGACTGTTTTAACAGTTCACTGAACTTCTCCATTTGTATCAACAGCTGTCGTGTGTGTTTTGTTTTATACACTCTTAAGAATATTTTATGCAGGTATAAAAATAATCAAGAAGAAAAATGATTTCATTAGGAAGATAAAGGTAAAATATCTGTGTCTACCTCATTGATTGAATGCAATATCAAATAGCTTGACAATCACATTGAATCACATATGCAATATTGGCAGGGATGAGGTGGATCTCACATTCTGGAGACTCTGCATCAAAGCCTCTATCCCTGCAGTTTTCCTGCCTTCAGCTGTGTGTATTCCAGCTGGGTGTGTTTGCTTTTTGAACCTTGGACTAACAGCTGAGTTATGTTTGCGGCTGTTTTATGATGAGGCGTAAAATATATAGAAAATAGATCCCATTTCAGTGTAGTCACGCAATACGACCACTAGGGGGCACCATTCTTCTGTATAAATACATTTACGCTCTTAGTTGAGATGTTTGGGATGAGTAAATATGAAATAATCTCAATGAGTACCACTTTAAGTTAGTTAAAATATATCTGACACGTCATTACATATTTATATATATATCATATGAGGTTTTTCCCTCAAGAATGGTTGAAAAAATGCAACTATTTAACAAACATGCTGTTGGTGGCTGATATATAGACTTATTATCACAGGAAAGCCAACCCTCTATATGTGTAATAGAAGGGATGACTAGCATTGACAGTTTTTGTTACTTATGAACCATAACAATTTCGTTTCTTTTGGGTAAAATGTTTCACCTATAAAGTTTCACAGTCCTGGTTTTATTTCCACAAATGATTGATTGTGCTGTAAAGAAAAGGAAAGAAAAAAACAGGAATACAGCGTAAGGCTCAGGGCAACATCACAACAACAGTCTGCATCAACACAGGTCATCACGATACCACGTTACTGCACAATAAATAAGATTAAAAAAACATGTTATCATATTAAAACATGTACGTATAGAGTGAAAGAAGAGGGTTGGGGGGGTTATTGTCAGTCAGAGGCAGAGTTGTCATCACAGAGATGGTCACAACTACCATTGTCTTTACTAGTCTTTACTTTATCAACCACACCTACAAGTGAAGTATCAAAAGTACGAAGCCTGACGCTCTGAGATGTTCAGAGGCGAGATAAGAACACTAAGGGAGACGAGTGTTGGAGATACGCGTCCACAGTGGTACTGCCCCTGCGGGGATTGTGGTAGAAAGGGGAGCTGCAGGAAAATAGTCGGATATGGCGACGTGCTGTTGTTCGTATCTCTGAATGTTTGTAAGTTGAATGTTCGTATCTTGAGGACTACCTGTATGTCTTTGTAGTTTCCACAACAAACTGGTCTAAATTAGAGTTTTAATGATTTCAAACAATTCAAACCAAATGTTTATGTTTATTGTTTTAATCATCAGCTTGTTTCTGCTGCCCCTAGTGGCCACAGAGGGAAATTAAAGTTAAAATAGCTAACCTAGTCTCTTCTTTTTAGGCAAAGGTATTATATTTTGAAGAAGGTTGGTTATGGCTGCTAATTTATCCATCAAATTTTATTTCGTCCGTCTGAAGCTTCTGACCCGTCTCTCGTGGGCACCCTGCTGTGAAACGAGCGAATAAACCACAGCTATTAAAGTCCAGGAGCAACAAATCCTGAAGAAAATCACATAAAATCAGCTCAAGCTTCCCTCCTGCTCATTATTCAGGACGACGTGATTAATATGCAAAGAGAAATTCATCCAAACCATAAAATCAGATATAAGATCGCTGGTCTTTGGATTTATGTGGCAGAAACACGTCTGATTCAGCCGAATGACCTTTGAACACTGCAGACACGGGAAAAAGATGATGAAGATGGACGGATTATGAAGATATAACATAATTGTTTGATGTATTTGATGCTCTTAGGCCAGATTTCGAGCAAAAATGTATTCTTTGCTCTGGTCAGACAAGAATTTGTGCAGAAGTTAGTGCAGATTTTATAAATAGTCTTCATCCCAGATGGGTTTAATTGCTTTACTCCCACATCACAAAGTGTACCGCTGGAGAATGCCAGGCACAGCGCTCTCCAGCAATAAATAACCTCTTCAGACTGTTACAGGAAACCAGCAGCGAACGCACACACACACACACACACACACACACACACACACACACACACACACACACACACACACACACACACACACACACACACACACACACACACACAAGCAAACACTGATAAAATGTTTTCTGTGTTTTTTGACAATGACAAAAAAATGTTATTCATGTCTGAGTCTGGCTATTGTGTGTTTCACATCTCCATGGTAACCCTTTCTCATGCAGTGTTTTTAAGTATAGAATATTGTCTTACTCCTAATTGGCACATTTATTATCATTTATACACATTTTTAAATTTTATTTTTGTTTAGATTATCATGTTGTCTTTTCATGTTCCTTTAAAACTTAAATTAATGCTTATGTTTCATGTAAAGTCTCTGCTGTATTAAGTAAAAAAGTCCTCATAGCTGGAGGTGATTAAGTGATTTGATTCAACTAATCCTTAAAACATTTGTTAATGTAAAAGTACTTTTTGTGATATATTCTCTCCTGTTCGTCTAGACAGCAGAACTTCTACCAGAAAATATTTTTAAAAATGTTCACAGGTGTGACCAGACAACTGAGAAATAGGAGCTTTAAAAAAAAAAAAGGATTTCTAAACATTAAGTCAGTTCTGGTAGAATGGAGATATCTCTTTATATAATTCAATAAAACATTTTAAATAAATCCGTGTTTCATTAGCAGGCTAAAATCCTGTGACAGTACTGTTCAGACAGCAGATGGTAACTTTTAATTCTAACCGCTTTTAATCATTTATCTTAATCTAAAATATATTTTTTGAAAGCTGCGGTATTCATTTCAGTTCATCGTCTTTCTCTTCTCGCTGACCTGAGGACAAATACGATGCAGCCGTGAACCGTCTTGCAGGTCTGAAAACATAAATCTTTAGATTCCGGTGTCGTCTGGCCTTGACTCCTCCGATCAAAGTGAGTCTTCCTCTCATTTTTCTTTCTTCTCTTTTCCCCTCCCATCAATCACATCGTCTGTACCAGTGGCCAACAGCTGGACTCTTATTTTCATTCCATGCAGAAAAGTTTCCCCTTATTACTGCATTTCAAGCTGATTCATTGAAACTACATATCATGATACAGCAAAGATTAATTTAAAGGAAAAAAAAATGGATTGAACACGACTCCTGGCTTAATAATGGTAATTTTACATTGAATTACAGCCAATGTATTGTGTGTAAATGACTGAATGCCCAAAGAATAATATAAAACATCATCAGAAAAGTATTTAAAAGAGGACAAAATGAAAAAAATAAAACTTGATCATCTGCAGCTCTGGAGTCAGAGCGAGGCCTCGGCTAAAGATCAAGGTTGTCTGCAGGGTAATAACGGCTGCACTCAATCAAACGCTTAGAGAGGTAATTAAAGCCAAAAGCTCTTTTGTACACACTCAATGTGGGCAGATAAGACCACATGACTCTGAGTTTCATTGTCATAGCAGAAAAGGTCTTTTATTTTAGTCACAGGGGAGCTGCGCAAATGTTTGTACAGGTAAACCAAACAGGTAAAGGTGAGGAGGTACAGGTGAGGCGAATCAAACTCATCCGTGTTCCTCCGCCCACGCAAAAAACCCTTGAATGATTCTACGTAAACAGCTCCCACGCAGGCTCAGGGTGAAACCAGCTACCCAAAATGCAAAGCAGTGCCCTCAGTGTCACCTCACATCCCAGGTTGCCACAGTAAGAGCAATAACTTCCCACTCTCACTTCTACAAAGCTGCCAGCATGTGACGGCTGTCCTGTCCCATGCCTGCAGAGGTCAAGGCGAACCCATGACCTTGGCAGGACCCCTCTCTGGCCTCGAGGTCAGTCAGTTTTGTTTCCTAGTTTTTTTTGCGCTTGATGTTCAGCAAACTGCGATCAAGTCATCCGGTCATGAACCGTTCGTAGACGCTGTCGGTTTACAAAACTTACATTTTGGGAACCCGGAGGAGGGGGTTTTGGGACCCTGGATCCCCCTTTGTGTTTTTGGCAGCATCAGCAGATGTAACGTCCGCACAGATGAGGCCACCAGGGAGACGAAGGGCATCTCTTTAGAACGTGGTGTGTTCCTCTTACTGATGGATCCATCTCTCCTGAAGCACACAGGACTTCTCCTTTCTCTATGCCAGCTGTTTCCGGACTAAAATCACTGTCTTACAAAAATACTCTATATTAAATTACTTAAACTTTGGATGGTTTCTTTTTTTTTTTTTTTTGCTGAGTGATTTATGTCACTATGCACATTTTGCTTCTTCAAAACTTCAATTTGATTGCTGACAAAACAAAGGAATTAAAAGAAAACAGCATAAAAATGTGAGCCGTATTCATCCCAGTTCAGATGTTCAGGATTCAGCGTGTCCCTTATGGGTTGTGGGTAATCCTGCTCCTCATGGACTGACACGGCTTCCTGATGATGTCATCCTGTTGGAAAGGGAGGGGCCAGCGTTGCTCCGTGATCTTCACAACCATCTGAAAGGCTCCAAACGTTCTACTGCTGTCGAACCGCGACTGAATCGGTGCAGCTCTCCTGGAATCTGGAGGATAATTTTGAGCTTCCCGAGCACGCCGCTTTTCAAATGCACATGGCTTGAACATGTGACGTGTTTGTGCACGATTAATCAAAACCAGTTTCGGCACGGTGCTTTCAGGTTGGTTGCAGCCACTTATGACTGTTTCCAAACATGCAATTATCACAAAAGGAAAAGAAAAAAACAAAAATTAGATTTGTAGAAAATTACTTCCATGCCACAACATTTAGAGATTGCCTGAACCGGCCGGGTCCAAGTCTCTCACTAATTTCAGTTCGTTTTCTGAGCCACCATTACAGCTGCGGGTTAAAAGCCCAATTTTAAGGGCAAATTGCTCCTTGGATCCCATGAGCAAAATAACAGAAAAGACTTCTGGTACAATTTGCACCTTGCAAACTGCTGTGCGCTCATGCAGGTTCGGTCACAAAGCGAGGACCGCAGTCCATTAGCAGACAATGTCAAAGGAGCATCTGAACCACGGAAGGGCTGCAGACACACAATTTAATCACTGAAATGGGATTTTAAGAGGCGAGAAATGAGGGAATCGTCATTCTGGATGATTATCTCTCCAGGGGTGATGCAGTCTGTCATTTCAAAGAGCTTTTTTATTTTTTCTTCTTCTTCTTCTTCTTCATAATTGCAAAGAGGAAAATTCTCTGTCCTACTCTCATATTGCCTCTGTAGACCAGGAGAGCAGGTGTAGAGGAGGAATCGAATTAGGGCGAAGTATTGGGCGTCCTCGAGCGAATGAAAGCTGCATTGTGTTCTAGATTATTCCTGTAATTGCAGCAAAGAGCATTCTTGCTTCTCTTTTTTTTTTTTCCTTGTAGAATATTAAAAGTGATCTTCAGCGCTGATGGACGTCACTGTGGCGTCAGAGCTCTCCAAGGCGAGGAGATAAGTAGCAGCGGCTAAAAATAGCAAGAGAGGTTAGTCAGAAAAACAAACAACAAACCGATGTGGCGACGGTACGTGCTGCATGGAGATTGATGGCATTGTGGGATGTCGATGCAAACTTAATAAATAAATAGATATATATATAGATAAATAATAAATAAACAACAGTAAACAAACAACAACCCTCAGACAGAAAAAGGGAAATATTCAAAATGGAAAGAAAAAACAAAGTTGATTGTTTTTCTTCTGTTTAACACTTTGTCACTGTTAACGTACCAAATGTGCTATATAAATAAAGATTGATTGATTTAATGATACATTTGAAAGGAAAACAACGATAGAACTACTAGTGGAATTATGATAACACCTGGATCCCGGCTATGAATGAATGAATGAATGAATGAATGAATGAATGAATGAATGAATGAATGAATGAATGAATGAATGAACGAATGAATGAATGAATGACGGCTGATGTGAATCAATCAATGAAAAATTCCAACATTATTTGGTTTTAGTTTCTCATAATTGAGGATTTGTCATTGATTTATTCATCGATTTGTGTCGCCTTCAGGGTTTACACGTTCAACAAGATAGGACTCTCCTCATCTGACAAAAAGTTTGCAGAATTTTTACATATTTAAACTTTCTATTAAAATAGTAAATTACTAAAAATGGGATGAAAAATCATTAGGAACACAAATAAATGCCATTTACTGTCCTATTTAAAGTTTATTCAATTTCATCGCTTCCTTTAATTTTGGAAAAGCGCTGAAAGTATTTAAATGGCACCAAAAATGATCAAGAAAAAAATACAATTAGTTTCTTTTCTTCTAAAACCCTCATCAGCAGCTCTGGACAAAACTAAACCAGGCTTTACAATATGCCTGATATTCTAAATGATGGAATCATCATAAACAGCATTAAGGTAGCTGAGCTGGATCTTTCCTCCAGCAGAGATCTGATTATGCATCTTTGTTTATCGAATTATTTGCATAATAATAAAGGAAGTGCGGCGCTGCTCATCTCCACTATGCTGCAGAATCATTAACAGTTTCCCCTCCTGACTTCAAGCTAATGAGTTCACAATAGACGAGGTCAGACTTCACCGTCTCTGCTGGATCAGATCCTCTGCGAGGCCCGGCGCTCACCACTGGATGACCTTTGGTGACACTGAACGCAAAACATACATTTGATTTAATTTCCACAAATGAATATAGGTGCAAAAAGTCATACGTCAGTTTATGAGTAGGAAAAGTTGAAAAGCTTCTTCCTCCAGTCAGGAGAGATTCCAGATTCCAACAACAATAGCTGAGTGGTGCTCAGTGCAGCGCTGCGACAGGATGTTCCCAAACGAAAGGAAATTACAGAGGCCGCTTGCAGCCAAGATCATCCCACCTTATGTAACGTGAGGAACGGGTGTGTTTGAGAAGAAGAAGAATTACACTTCATGGATTTCACTATTTTTTTTCATTCATGGTGTTTTTGTTGGAGACATGCATATACATGTGTAGAGGCCCCTCAAACAATGACACACACACACACACACACACACACGCAATGGGAGTGTGAAGTCTCTTGTAATAACATGTCCTAAAATAAAATAAAATAAAATAAGATAAAATAAAAGTAATGGGTGTGTTTATTTTTATTTGAATGTTTACACTTAATTCTTGTGTCGTAAATGACTTCCTGTTTACGGTAAAATAGACACGTGACAATTAAAAGTGACCTAGATTCAGGTGAGATATCCGTTATTATGAATTACGCAAGTCAAACACGTAATATAAAAAAATGAGATTAAAACAAGCAGAAGTTTTACATGAATTATGTAAAATAAACTTTCTTGTTCGACCTTCATTAAGTAGGAACACTTGAAATGCCTAAATGGCCACAATTATGCTGTGACTGACAGGTATTAGGCCATAATAACCAGCCAACAGGAAGGTGTGGTCTGCTCTGACGTCATCCGGAAACTTTTCGAAGGGAAACATCAAGTTTGTGTGTTAATCAAATAAAAAACGGAACTCAGAGGTGTCCTTCAAAATAATAGTACAAAGTTAACGCGTTTTGAAGGACATAAAAAAACAAGAGCGGGACAAAAAGAAACCAACTCCCCCCCCCCCCCCCCCGAAATATCAATGTTTCTATTCATCAAGTTTGACCAGATGAGAAATGAAAAAGAACGTCTTGCTGCAAGACTCCCTCCTCAACCATGATTTAAATCCATTTTGTTTTTTAAAACATTTTTGACAAACCAGTAAAGACTTGACACAGGTGTTAACACTGGTAGAAATATTATGAATTAATTAAAACAATATAAGTGACGTTTATGATTCTGAAAGATGCCATTCTGTAGAAGTTCGGATGCTTTTAAAAATGTACATTCACTTGATTAAAAAAAAAAATTATCTGAATCTTATGTGTTCTCAAATTTTTTGAAGAATCATCTAATTCGTTACAAAAAAACAAAAAACAAAAACGTTTTCATGAAAAAATAGAATTCTGGTCTGTATGTCTGAATATTTCATTAAATTAAAAATACGAAAATAATTTCCTTCCCCAACTGAATGTATTGTAATGCAATTTTAATGCAAATTGTTTCTCATTTACAAAAACGTAAATAACGGTTTTGGCTTTTTATTTTTTAAAGTCACGCCAGACAGGATGCGGTCAAGAGGAAGAATTTTATTTCTAAACGTCCAGACCGGATGTGGTTTAAATCATTCCTTTATATTGATCATCATTTCCCTAAACTCGGTTCTTAGTCTTTGCTCCGGGCTGGGGGAGACTTGCGGAGCCTCACATGAACCCGACCTGACTCCTGGGTCACCTGGCTCGGTGCGGGGGCCCTCCTGCGGCTCCTGACGACTCCTCCGAACCTATAATTATCCACTTCATCAACTTGACGACACCGCAGCGTTTCTGCAACTGCTGTCAAGTCGGCGAGAGGTAAGAATATTAGGTTTATAAATAACCTTCAGTGTGCAGATGTTCGGACCTGTCAGCGCAGCAGAACCGAAGTCTGCGCGCAACAAGTGGAAGGCCTGAAGCTGATCAGACCGAACAGCTAATCGATCAGCAACAGAGACTCTTTTACCACAAGGAGGTCGATCTGTCATAAAGATAAACAGCTTCTCCTGGGGATTTAATGTCGTGGATGTTTGAATGATACATCCAATAATCCTGTTTATCATTAATGGTTTCCCCCTGATGTCTCCTTTTGCGCATGATGATCTACGTTTACAGCCATGGTTTCTTTTTCACGTGTGCGTCGGTTTCTTTCAGCACTCACAGATTTGAGCATTTAAAGTTAAACAAGATTCACGCTCAATAGTGTTCTGCTTCAAAAAGTCCTTATCTCTGAGTAAACAAAGAGGTTTCCATCTAGCAGCTGTTCGGACGCACACGGGGAGAGTTCTGTCTGTGGAAATGCGTAAAAGCGCTTCATTCAGACAACGCGTTTATTTATGAGATGCTTATTATAAATAATAGTCTGGTGTTATTTATTCATGCTTTTAGTCTACACAGCTTTAATTGGATTTAAATGTATGGTACACCAAAAAAAAAAAAGAAGAATTCTAGATTAAAAGCATGCAACCCAACTATCTTCCCCTGACGGAGACAGACATGGTCATCTTTTCCTCAGCAAAAAGGCAAAAGAAATGAATATGCGTGTTTAGAGCAGTAATTATTGATATTTAATGTTGGTTGCTGCATGAGGCTTGAAAACAGAGCTGTACAGCACACACTGGTGGAAAATTAAGAGTTGTCCATCACTAAATATTTTTATTTTAATCAAGATATAAGAAAAAAAAAAGTCCTTTCTCATCATGATGCGTAAAGTAACTCCTGATTACGCATCCATTTCACAGTCTGCCTCCAAATTGAATAAATTAATTCTTGGCCTGGATCCACGCATACAATTAACTTCTTCTCAACATCTTGTGCACAAACAGACAGATGCTGACTTCACTTCAGTTCTTGCTGATGGAGGGAATTCATCTTATGTTAATATTCTCCTCCTGGTGTTTTTTATGTCAAAGCTTTACGGCATCAGGTTTTATTAAAGCTTTTGTGAAAGAAAAAAGGCAATCCGTTCATGTAGGTGCTTTGGTTTGTGTCACAGGAGTGTTGAATGGACTGGATGCTGCAGGAGATCTCATGACAGAACATTTCATGCAGATTTTTATCAATTAATTAACATTCAAGCGTGCTGGTTTCTGCAGGAGGACCAACATTTCATTTCGACTTTCCACATTCTCTGGCATTAAACAGCGCTCACGTCCTCACTCGTACTCCCTGACTGTATATAGTAAGATTCTTTCTTCAGCGCTGTTTCACATCCGTTTCCGCCTGAATTTAGGGAGGCAGTGCGATTTTTAGTTTGGGAAAACGACGTGGCCTTGAGCTTTTGTGCAAAAGGCATGCACTCCTGGCTAATGACCAGGAACGGCTCTGTCGTTGCACATTTTACTTAGTTTTTAGCTCTGACCTTTGTGTCTGATTTTGCAAACATATATGTTTTTTTTTTTTTTTTTTAGAGTGCCTCTCTATGTGTATGCATATGTTAAATTAATGTTTGCATAACAGTTTTACCTTCTGTCTTATCTGCCTTTAAAAAAACCCACAATGCCATCCACGGATCTACACGGTAAGGGTCAACGACCCACCGCGGTCACTGGAACACACTGACTCTCAAATCTTTATTAAAGACCTCACAGGGGGTTAAATACTGTATTCTCCCCCAACAGTCAGTTTCAACTGAGACAGCCTCTTGGATGAGAGATGAAACGTCATCAAAATTAAAGAAGTCTTATATACCACCACGTAAACGTCACATTAAACTGTCCAACATTGCATATTGTCTAGATTTAGGGATACAGCTAATCTTCCCATCTGACATGCTCGCCATAAGAGTTAGTCTTGTTTCCTGTTTCCCCCGGTGGCCACTTGAGATACTGCAACCAAAAAATTTTTGTGCATTTCAAAAATGCATTTTTCCTCCCATAATCCACCATCATGACAGAGAGATGCCATGTTTTGACTGTTTGTTAAGAAGGAACCAAAACATTTCAATCAACCCTAAAATTCTACCTAACCCCAACCCGGATCAGTCTAAAATATGAGATAAAAATGGGCTCCTGTCATTTATGATGTACCTTTACGTGTTCATGTCTCCAAATACATTTAGTTTTAATAGTTTATTTGATGTTATTAAAAAGGGGGACGAGAACGTGCTTGACAGCTTAACGATCCAAATGACATCAACAGCTTAATACCAGAGGGTCGTATTACAAACCCACTACCTGTGCTGTTATGGGATGCTTGTGTTGTCTCATACACCCCTCCTCTTTGACATATTCTGCCATGATTGAGTTTTTTTTCCACCCAGAGTCCTTGGAGTCTAAAGTCAGTGGAGCATTACTTCGCTCAGTGATAACAGAGATGCACCAAAAAAAAAAAAGCCAGAATATCAAATAGAAATGGCCTCTCTCTGCTGACCTTGTGCATTTGGCGGTTGGCTCTATAAAGTAGGAATGGTTGGAGACCAACGGGCCATGAAACTGGCATCTAACACACAATTAAAACTGCATCTGTAAAAAGAAACCAGGCTTTACTGTACGTCTCAGCGGTTGTCAGTGTGAGCTGCAGTGGAGCCAGGATGAGCAGAGTTGTGGGGGAGTTGGGAGGTTTTCTCTCACAATGAGGTTGCCAGCTGTTGGAGACTGACAGCGAGGAGCTTTCAAGGTAAGGTCAGTGTTTCAAAGGAAACAAAACACTGTTACACATCTGCATTTACTCCCAAACGGTAATTAAAGAAGCAAAAATCCTGCCATAGCCTCTCTTCTTGTCTCTTAAAATGACTCATTTTAAGGGTCGGTTGTTTGGTCGCGGACACAAGGTCACTCTGAATACAGTCGTGATCTTTGTTGCAACACTTTCATTATAACATCATTAATTAGTGAGTTTGTTTGAATGTAATGCGTATGTTGTAATTGAACTGTATGTGATGTATTGTTTGGTTTTAAGTCATCAATAATTTTCTGTGAAGAACCAGAAATTTAACCTCAAACAGATTAAAACTCTTAGTCTTAAATTTCATGGAGTTTGGTAAAAACTGATAAAAGCCTTCATCCAACAACCAGCGAGAAATGGATAATACTCAGCCAAGAAATGATCATGACCCAATAATCATCATTAATGCAGTTAAAAAGGCTTTCAGGTATAATTATAAGATCATTAAGCGTTCTAGCCTCACTATCACACTCCATTCTTTTCGTGTATTACCGTAGAACAGGGGGGTCAAATCATTTTCACCGAGGGCCACATCAGCATAACGGCTTTCCTCAAAGGGCCAGATGTAACTTAAAAATGTAACTAAATGTAACTCAGTGTATTGTAAAGTAAATGTAACTACTTAATGTTAAATAACTCTGAATTTATTACTTACAAACATCACAGTTGAACAGAAAAAAAATGTTTGTTTCTCTGTTATAAATCCATTAAATTTGTTAGGTTATTAAACCCACAGAACTCCATAAATCAAGGATCAAACTATCCAAGTGAATAAAGAAAAATAACATCAAACACAAGTTAAGACATTAACTTTGTTCAAAACATTTTTGCCAGAGTTAAAATGTGCTAAATTACTGCATTGGGGGAAATGTAGTTTTGCTCAAAGCACACTTTTGACCTATTTATGTTCAGACACTGACCTTTTTATGCTCTCGTGGGCCACATAAAATGATGTGGTGGGCCAAATTTGGCCCCTAGGCCTTGAGTTTGACACATGTGCCGTAGAATGTTCAGCTAATAATGACAAAGAAATTATGTTTCTGGCCATTAGGGGGCAGAGATATTATCATTTTGTAAAACTTTGCTACAGAGCCACATTAGCATCCATACTGGAACTAGTTTTCACTCCAATTTGAATATTCTCTGGTCTCCATTGTCCCACAATAAATTTAAATTAATAGAACAATCACGTCCTTTTACACACTGGTGTATTTAAAAACCTGTTTTTACAGCCATCCATTTAAACTTCCATCCATTGTAGGTTATTAATGTCACGTACCGGACAAAGTGATGCTGCCAGCATATGAGCTTGTCAAGACACAAAAATACACAATTATATATTACTTGAAATTAAAAATAACTCACCCAAAACTGCATGACAGTTAAGCTGCTGGTAAACATGAAATAGCTGGAAAGTTGTAGGTATTTTAAGTAAAGCTCAGCATGCTTAAATAGTTCCATCAGTGTTTTCACAGCTGTGAGAATGATTTCATCTGTCACATCTTTATTTGATGTCGTAAAACTGAAAGATTAATTGTGTTGCTTTATAATTACTAGCCGCTGATGCTCACTTTAGATTTGTCATTCTGACTATTGCCAGTTTTCAATTCTGATCATTTTACGCTTACAGTACAAAAACTCCATCCACTCTTAGGGATTAGTGAGTTCTGGTGGTAATCCAATCCAAGGTCATTTGGCTAAATTAATGGGCCCTTTTTCTCCAGTGTAAATCAAGGTTTCCAGAAATGGGTCATACGCCAAAAAGCTGGTGCAACTTAGAGACGACAGACTCCTGAAACTCTTCTTTGTCTTTATGATAGTTTAGTCGACACTGAGGCCACATTATGACAATAAAGGAGAGAACAAGAGAGATGGTAAAAGAGAGAATCTTGGACTCTCTTTTTGATTTTTACATCTATTCAAAGAGGAAACCTTCAGGAAACCTTCTGGAGGCGCTTCTGTTCTCGATCTTTGAAATAATTGGGTTCTTTTCCGTTCATACAGGGGGAAACGTTTGCTGCACACTTGACTCTTCATGTGACAACTCAACGATGCAAAACTCATGGCTGGACCCAAACTGAGCCCTCAACGTTTTTTTTTTATACTCCAGAACAGAGACTGTTCTGCGTCTTCACCGTCCACTGGATCATACATCACATCCACTCAGTGTTTAGCAGGTTGATCATGTGATCTTAACGCAGGCATCTCACTGGTACCGCAGTTCAATCGGCCCATATCCTTTAATGACAATGTGGTTAATCTAATGAGACTGAGCGCCTCTGCAGTTGCGATGGCCGTTGCCTCCTCCCCAGAGAAGGACCAACCCCTCCTCCAGCTCCAGAAAGTGGACTCAAGTCGAATATGCAATCGTGTCCTGTCTCCGATCCGTAGCTCCTCCTTGGAGACCAGCCAACCCATCTGCATCCCATCTCCTTACACGGACCTCAGCCACGACTACGCCACCCTGCCCTTCTACAGCCCGACTATCTTCAGCTACGCCGGCCCGGGTATTCCGGACTGCTCCTCCGTCCATCAGTCGATTAGTCCGTCCTTATTCTGGCCCAGTCACGGTCATGTAGGGTCCGCCATACCCCTGCGCCACCCCCAGGCTCGCCCTAAGCACGGACGGCCCATCCAGACTCCCTGGGTTGAACTGTCACCAGTGGACAATCCACTGACAAGCAGGTAGGATGATGATGAATGATGATTTATTTCTTTATGGGTATTTGATTAAGTGTTTTAGTTTGAAAAGAAAATAATAAAAATGACCAGCCGCCCAAGGTAACATCTTCAATATGCTTTTGCTCAGTGAAGATAGGGCTTAAAAATTCAATGGCTGTTCATTTTATAATAAAAGAACACACTCTTGCCATTTTAAATACAGGGAAAAGCAAATAAGAAGAATTTCATGTTGATTACAATTTTTGATAAATACCTCTCAGCATGAATTCATATTGAAATTGTTCGGGGTTGAAATATTTTCCTTTCCAAGTCAGGTAATGTTCTGTTTACTTTTTAAACCAACCAATAATCTGTGATCCTAATTAGTAATGATTTATTAAAATAGACAGAGAATTGATAACTTATCACTTATTTGTGCTTAGTAGCTGATTTACTTTTGCAGACTCTTGATTCCACGCGTTTGTCGTGTGTTTGTTTCTTGTTCGTCAGTAAGAGTTCGAGGAGACGTTCTCAGGAGAGCGAGGAGGGCGTGGTCTCGTCCGGAGGGAAGGCGGACCTCCACTACTGCGTCGTGTGTCACGACTACGCCTCAGGCTACCACTACGGCGTCTGGTCCTGTGAAGGGTGCAAGGCCTTCTTCAAGAGGAGCATCCAAAGTGAGACTATGTGAAACACTTCTCTGCTGAAAAAAATAGATCAAATGACAATCGCAGCAGTTTCAGCGACTGTTTTGGTGACAATCTTCATGTAAGGAAACCGAGTCAAAGACCACGGTCTAGAACAGACAGAATGCTGGTCGCGTTGCATATTTTAAAAATATTTGCATCTGAAAAAAATATATACATCAAGACCAAACATGATTTTTTTCTAAATTGTATTATTTTTAATCTAAGTATGTTTCATGCTGCGTCTTTTCCTGTACTCCTGAAGCTGAAGTGACTTCCACAGGTACATCTTAATGTAACGTAGCATAACTTAATGTAATGTAACGTATCATAAATTACCGTGTCGTATCATATATTATCATATGGTATCTTGCCTTGTTGCAAACCGTGTGAGTGCTAAATGATATTGGTGTGAAAATGAAGGGGAAATGCCTCATACAGGGGTGTGTGATACATTTTCTTGGATATAGTCAATAACAAGTCAACCATATCATGCATTCTTTATAATTTATGCATTTATAAAATCTTACATTTCTTTGCATTAATCTGCTTTTAATAGGATCTTAATTCTTACAACAAAATCTACTGACATAGATGACAACTGTTATGTTTCCTGGTGCTGTTCTCTCATTTATCAGTCTTGTAAACTTAACTTTATGATGCTGCGATCACTAATGTCAACCTAAGGCTGATTGGTTTTAGCAAAGTGAGTGACGTTGAGATACGTATATGCTATTTTGTTGTTAATCACAGTGAACATTCTAACTGCCAGTCACAGTGAAGACAATTTCTACTTCTTTTTCCACTTTGTTTGTTTCGCTTCAGCAGGACAAAACGATTACATCTGCCCGGCAACCAATCAGTGCACCATCGATAAGAACCGCCGCAAGAGCTGCCAGGCCTGTCGCCTTCGTAAATGCTATGAAGTGGGCATGACCAAGTGTGGTTAGTGACTTTGTGTGGTCTTACATGTGTTTTGTTTTGTTTTTTCTTCACAAATCGTTGCTGTATTTTCATCAGATTGGCAGAAAAATTTGAGTTTATGTAGGATTTAGACACAAAAATCAACTTTACTGTCATATTTCATAAATTTGCTGAGTTAAATTTACCACGTTGTGTGATAGGTATGCGAAAGGAGCGTGGAAACTACAGGACCCCCCAGTTGAGGCGAGTCACCCGCCTATCTTCGCAGGGTAAAGCTAACGGACCGAGTTCGTTGAACCGACCGGCGGCGGCTTTGCTCAGCGAGCCTCCGCCTCCGGCGCTGACCTCAGAGCAGCTGATAGAACGGATAATCGAGGCCGAGCCGCCAGAGATCTACCTCATGAAGGACATGAGGAAGCCGCTGACCGAAGCCAGCGTCATGATGTCGCTCACCAACCTGGCCGATAAGGAGCTGGTTCACATGATCAGCTGGGCCAAGAAAATTCCAGGTGTGTCGGTGGCGTCCAGACACCGATCTAATCACCGTCTCTGCTTTATTTAGCATGAGAGAGGAGCCGAGGGGACGATGAGCTGTGACAAAACATTTATTTTAATGTCTCTTCATCAGATATGCTGCTTAATTCAGATTTTTTTTTTTTTTTTCCCCTGGCAGTTTTAAACAAAAATGCAAATATAAGTGGTCTCCTCTTTCAGAGGGATATTAGGATGCAGAAACCAGAAGCCTTTGACTCCTTTATCTCTCTTTACGATCTTGAGTACATGTCGTAATCTGTAGCCGTGGAGCTTTATGATGATGTTTGGATCCGTATCCTTGGCACCGTTTTAAAAAAAACACTTTCTCAGCAGTCGTTGGACTTCAACAAGGTTGCCCCTTGTCTTTCTGGCTAAGTGTGGGAATAAAAAACCGGGTTGGAATTCCAGTCATTTCGTCACGCAGCTTCTCCTTTTTTGGAATCAGGGTTTTTACGTTGTGTGTCTTTATCCTCAGGGTTTATAGAACTCAGTCTGTTGGACCAAGTGCACCTGCTGGAGTGCTGCTGGCTGGAGGTGCTGATGATCGGTCTGATGTGGAGGTCAGTGGACCATCCAGGGAAACTTATCTTCTCCCCTGACCTCAGCCTGAGCAGGTACCACTGCCAAAAAAAAAACAAAAAAAAAAACATTCACACACATCACAACTTAATTACACATGGCCGTCAAACACACGACTTTGAGATTGTTTCATTGGCAACCAAAAGAGAGGAACATCTGCAGCTCATCACTTGGCTGTGGCGTGTTTTTGTGGGCTGTCATATAAAAAAAAAAAAGATCCGATGCAGATTCCTTTGGTGTTTATCTGTGTTGCATGTGGATCTGTGACAATTCTCTGCGACCAATCAGTGGCTGTAGTTCTCCCTCTCCACCCTCTTTTATTGAAGTACATCGCTTGGAACTGTAGCTGAGGTAAAACCAAAGAAAGACATTTATACATCGACAAAAGAACCCAACAGTCAGGTGGTTTTTCGCCTGGAAATCCGATTAAACACCTAATTTGCTCAGGCTTGTATTGAAAACGCAAAAATATATTTTTATCCTATATAATATGATAATTCACAACAATTTTTCCCAACATTTCTCTCCTGCCCGTCTGTCTGGAGTCTGAATCTGTAAACACTTCGATTTTGAAACGGGGTTGTCTGAAGGTTTTAGAGCACATGTGTCAAACTCAAGACCCTGGGGGCCAAATATGGCCCGCCACAGCATTTTATGTGGCCCAGATCAGATCAGATCAGAGTGTCTAAAAATAAATAACTCCGTCCTAACTTGTGTTTGATGTTATTTTTCTTTATTTCACTTGTATAGTTTGATCCTTGATTGATGGAGTTCTGTTGGTTTAATAACCTGACAAATTAAAAGGATTTATGTTATAACAGAGAAGCAAGCAAACATATGTTTTTCTGTGCAACTGTAATGTTTGTAAGTTGAATAAATTATATATTCAGAGTTATTTAACGTTAATGAGTAATTACATTTATTTTACATTACATTTAGTTACATTTATAAGTTACATCTGGCTCTTTGAGGACAGCCATGATGCTGATGTGGTGAACATGACACCCCTGGCTTAGAGGACCACCAGGGGAGTGACTTGTCCTACGTATCTCCTATACAATTTGCATCCCGGTTGGATGTAAAAATTAAAAAAAACATTCAAAACTTTTTCAAAACCTGCTGATTCAGACGGAGACGGTAGTTTCCTACTGCTGCTGTGTTTGTGTGGCAGAGAGGAGGGGAGCTGCGTCCAGGGCTTCGTGGAGATCTTTGATATGCTGATAGCCGCGACGTCCAGAGTGAGAGAGCTCAAGCTCCAGAGAGAGGAGTACGTCTGCCTCAAGGCCATGATCCTCCTTAACTCCAGTGAGTAACCACTGTGTGTGTGTGTGTGTGTGTGTGTGTGTGTGTGTGTGTGTGTGTGTGTGTGTGTGTGTGTGTGTGTGTGTGTGTGTGTGTGTGTGTGTGTGTGTGTGTGAGAGAGACGCTTCAGTAGGTGAACCAAGTAGACTCTTTGATTGATGCCTCTGCCTATAATCCCATCTAGGAGTGGGTCTGCAAATATGACTCACTTCATAACTAAGCAGTAATAAATCTTAATGGGAACACAGTGTGTAGTTTATAGTTTTGTGTTGAAGTTTTGGAGTAACAAGCAGTCCTTGTCTGAAGGTTTGAACCGGGCCAGAGCCCCTCCGATGAGCAGGGGGGGAGGGAGTAAATGAATGCCTCACTAATGTTTCTGTTTGGCTGCACCAACACAGAGGAACAAGAGTCCTGGTTTTTGTTCCATTTCTTCCATCTGTTGTAATTTTTATTATATTACCTCTTTTGAATCGTGTGCATCAGCTTTGATGTCCGTCTCTTATTTCATCAGGCGTCAGTCCAGTATCTTTGCAAAAAGATACCCAATACTCCGCTTGTGCGTCAACCCAGCATCCATCTAGCAGGGTTAAGAGGTTCAAGAGGTTTTCTCATCACTCCCCAATATGTCAGTGTGAGCATACCCATAGGGGGGAGGGACGAGGTCAAAGCCTAGACTCACTTTTGCTATTTTGATTCCGTTGCCAAGGTGATGTTTGCTTCAGGTTGAGGATAAACGCAGCAACTCATCAATTAATTTTTGAAAAATCGTTTTCTCTTCCCAGACATGTGCTACAGCTCCTCGGAGGGCAGCGGCGAGCTGCAGAGTCGCTCCAAGCTGCTCCGCCTCCTGGATAGCGTGACCGACGCTCTGGTGTGGGCCATCGCCAAAAACGGCCTCACCTTCCGCCAGCAGTACACCCGCCTCGCCCACCTGCTCATGTTGCTATCACACATCCGCCACGTCAGGTAAAAAAAAAAAAAAGACGACGCCTGTGGAATCGGATGTTCCGATGACGTGCTAATCGACACGTTTATTAGAGTTCTGTTTCTTTTAAATCACTTTGCAGTAACAAAGGCATGGATCACCTCCACTGCATGAAGATGAAGAACGTGGTGCCTTTGTACGACCTGCTGCTGGAGATGCTGGACGCTCACATCGTGCACAACTCACGCCTGCCTGCACGCCAACCCCAACCCAAGGAGGAGTCCAGAGACAAGAAGGACGCTCCTGCCCGGGCAGAGTGCTCCTTTAGCGGCCCCTCAAACACCCTGACCCCCAGCAGCCCAGGAGGTGGAGGTGAACCCCAGTAGTTCAGAAATAAATTCACCGCTTTGCACAAAGTTGCCAAAACTGATTGGACGTTTTTAATGGGAGATCCTGCAGAATGTTGAATTCTGTCAAATTTTGACACAATGTGCACTAATTTTAAAATTTTTTAATATCATCATTGTTGGATTTCACAACTCTGCAGCTAGACCAAACTATCACTGCTGTCATGATTCGGCCAGCAGCACCAGCAGTCGAGTCATGTGTTTATTTCGTATCAGATAATGAACTGTTTCATTCGCTCGTAAAAAGACGTTATTTCGGTCATCTGTTACCCCTTTGGGGCTTTTGGCAGACCCTGAGATGTTACCGATTAAGATGAAGCTGCACAGCGTGTGAAGAAGAGCCCAAAATAAAAGCATGCTTATTCCATTCATTCATCAGGAATGATGCAGTAAAAGATTTCCTATCAGTGGATAAAATAGAAAAGGTTCACCAATGTCTCATCAAGATGATTAATTACATGAATTTATTGCAAATTTTATATATATAAATGTATCCGATCAGACAAACATTGAAACAGATCCAGCTTATAATAAGGCAAAGGAACGGTGTCTGTACTGTAGATTCGGTCAAAACAAATTGTCTCTATTTCAGTTAAGTGTATTTAATTTCAATTAAATATCTCATACAACAGATGAACACGGTGATATTTGAGAAGTGAAATGAAGTTTATAGGATTTACAGAAAGTGTGCAATAATTATTTAAATAAAAGTAGGCAGGTGCATCAATTTCCCCTTGTTGTTTTATTGATTTGAATACCTTTAATAGTGATTATTGGAACACAAAATGTGTTAGTTCAGCTGGTTGAGCCTTGACCTACATTCACAGGTGAAGTCAATCATCACAAAGGGTATTTAAGGCGGCCAATCAGTGGTTGTTCTCCTTTTGCTTCTTCTCTGAAGAGTGGAAACACGTGAGCCTCAAAAGAATTGTCAAATAAACTGAAAGCAAAGCTTGTTGAACATCATGGTTTAGAAGAAAAACCAGAGACCTCATGCATTGTTGTAGTTTAGGCCTGGAGAAGAGCAGATGAAGAACGCAGCATTCTAAGACAAACACTAGCTACCCACAGTAAAATCTGGTGGTTGTCCCATCATGCTGTGGGGCTGCGTGTTCAATTTAAGTTCTAGGAATCCTGTTAAAGCTGGAGGTCGCATAGATTCCAGTCAGTACCAGCAGATCCTTGTGAACAATATTCAAGAATCACCCTCAGTGGAAGCTATAAGCTGTAATTTCTGCAAAAATATCTGCTAGATATTGATAGAATTTATGAACCTACATAGTTTCATTTTAAGTAATTATTGCACACTTTCTGTAAATCTTATGAACTTCATTTCACTTGTCAAATATCACTGGGCTCGTCTGCTGTATGATATATTTAACTGAAATTGATGATCTGAACAACCATAAAGGAAAATCTTGAAAATTGTCAGGGGTGCCTAAATGTTTTTAAGCCGCTGTAGATCTCAATATTGAACCTTCCTGTTCCTCAATGCATTTGTGAAAATTCTTACATCACAAACTAAAGAAAGAAAGCAGAGATTTATCTGTGGAAAGACTCTTAACTCCTAAAAGATTGAACTAATCGTGTCAGTATCTATAGAGAAATAAAATAAATAAAACAGCTATTTTAGCATTAAGCTACAGCTGGTCTCTGGGCTTAAAAGTGAAAATACTTCTGTTTTATGTTGTTTAAAGTGCCAAAGTGGTCATTTTTACTGTAAATCCACTATATTATAAGCATTTATTTTAGATTATTAATAGAAAACCTTTAATAAACTGAAAGACTGAGAACACAACTGATTGTATCGAACTAGTTTAGAGGGAGACAAGCTGAGAAATGAACTGGAGCTGAATTCTGGTTGGCCAGCCCATGTGTATTTTTGTTGCGAGTCTGCAGACCTCCTGCTGACCACTAGAGGGTGCTTTACATCTCACGTGAAAACCGACAACCACTATGCTTAAAACAGAATTGCACTCATATGCTTAAAGTTTTGCTTAAAGAAAGGAAAAAAAATTATTTTTGTATCTTAGAAGTCGCGCTAGCAGCCATCTGTGTGCACAGCTTCGGCAATAAAGAACACCGCAGGGATGCAGAATATAACAATATCCTCTGAAAACACAACCCATAACCTTTATCACCATGAACTGTAAACTGTCACTGTGTTTATGCTTTCATTTCTGGTAATCACGTTAAAGAATGAAGTGTAAACGGATGAACTGCTGGTTATTATCTCTGGCGTGTTCGTCCAACTTTTAAATCATCAGACTGATTGTTTCCATCCTCATTTGCTTTTGTTTTTATCAGTTAACCCATTCACTCTGGAAATAAAGGAACATTTATACATCAAACAGCGCTGTTCTTCCCTTCTTTATTAGAATAACAGAATGACGGGAAAGAACCGCTTCGTGTTGATTTTGGCACTGGTGGAACACGACTGAACTGCATGCAGTTGTTCATCCAGATGAGAATAAACTCACACAACTGGAGCGAATAATTTAAACCGGTTATTTTACAAAAATGAGTCTAATAGCTGAAAGAATGTGAGGAAGAATGTGAATAAAGAGTCCTTGAGGTGAGTTTTGTGTCATTTTTGAGTTCAAAAAGGAATTTAAGTTCAGCGCTTTCACCTCTGAGCAGACTACTCAGGTCAACAGCAGCAGGGTGGACGGCTTTCTGGACCGGTGTCCCACAGGGATTGGTGCAGAGACGCTGCACCTAACATAGGTTTTATCTTTAATGTTTGTGTCCAGATTGAACAAACAAAGTAGGAATCGGTCAGGGAGCTGCAGAGAAGCAGGTTGGAGCGTTGCAGAAACAGCAAAATAAAGAAGAAAAACCAAACACATTGAACAAAAGGAGTTGAGACAATCAGTGTTTACTACCAGGAAATTATGAGCATTAATTCACCGTTTGATGTTATAAATAAGTAATATATTATTAAAACATCACACATCATCCTGTTAAAACCACTTATTTAATAGTTCATTGGGAGAACTCATAAAGTAAAGCATTTATGTGAAATAGTGAAATTGTCTTATAAAAAATAAACTTTACTTTTAGAGTTCAGTTGGACATAAAAATTATTTTTTATGTTTTTTGTTGAGGGAAAACTTATTAAAAATGAAATGTTCATTTAAAAAAAAAAGAAAATCACGATGAGCGATTTCTGAATTTAAGCACTTATAAACTAGGATTTGTACATTTTATTAAAGGGCTAGTTAATTATTGAGAATCTTTTTTGTTTGTTTGTTTGTTTATTTGTGGAATAAATTAACGCTTCATCACAACTAAAGATCCGTTTCCATTTGACAACTCTTTTTTTTTTTTAAACATGCGTCTATCAGGTTGGCGGTGGCCCGTTGGTGTAGCGTAACATGGGGTAGAAGGAGCGTGCGAAGTTGTTGGCCCCAGTGCAGGGGGCCCCGGGTTCTGAGAGGGGAATCAGACATGGGAGCAGCAGGAGGAGCAGCAGGAGGAGCAGCAGGAGTGGGACGACGGCGCAGAGCGCCTGGCAGCAGAAGGAGCAAGGAGAGGACGAGTCCTTCTTCTTTCTGCCCGCCACATAAAAACACATGAATGAATATTTATATGATCGATAGATCTGGATCGGTCATTATTGATCCGGTGTTGTGTGTGTGAGTACCTCTGAGCAGAAGAACCTTTGTATGAAGGAGTCGCCGCCTGAGGAGCCTCTGCAGCGGCTCTTTGCTCTTTAAACTCCGATGCGGATCCACAATCCTGAATTTAAGACAGACGTGTTACTGACTTCCACTCCTATCAGAGACAGTATTTATCAGGGGGGTCAAACTCATTTTCACCAAGGGCCACATCAACATCACAGCTGTCCTCAAAGGGCCAGACGTAACTTATAAATGTAACTAAATGCAACTCAATGTAATGTAAAATAAATGTAACTACTCATTAATTTTGAATAACTCTGAATTCATTACTTATTCAAGTTACAAACATTACAGTTACACAGAAAAAATAGGTTTCTTTGTTTCTCTGTTATAACATAAATCCTTTTAATTTGTCAGGTCATTAAACCCACAAAACTCCATCAATCAAGGATCAAATTTTCCAAGAGAAAAAAGAAAAATAACATCAAACACAAGTTAGAACACTAACTTTGTTCAAAATGATGTTGTCAGAGGTAAAATGGGTTGAATTACTGCATTGTGGGAAATATAGTTTCTGGTCAAAGCGCGCTTTTAATCTATTTATTTTTAGACACTCTGACCTTTTTATGCTCTCGCGGGCCACATAAAATGATATGGCGGGCCACATTTGGCCCCCGGGCCTTGAGTTTGACACATGTGGTATATATGATCGGGATCCGGATGCAGGCGTCTCTTACCAGCTGTTGTCTCAGGGCGCTGATGTCCTGCTCCACCTGCCTCAGCAGCAAACCCAGCTTGCCACCCGTCACATGGATTTTCTCCTGGACCTCGTCCGTCTCCTCGGCCTCTCCTTCGGGCCGGAGCTGAGCCCACAGCGCCTGGAGGGAGGCCTGCTGGGTCTGCCTGCCCCGCAGCTCCGCCTGCAGATCCTGCAGACAGCAAGTTGGTGAAGGTGCATCCTGAAAGAACGTGAATGCTGGACGGTGTGTGTTCATATCTGCTTACAGTCAGTGTTTTGTGTTGTCGTTGCAGGGATCTGACGGGTACGTCGGGTTCACTGATGTCCACTGCCTGATATCTGCTCTCTGTCCGGGACAGCCACAGCAGCAGAGAGTGGAGAGACTCATGAAACTCCTGTATAGAGGATGAAGGCAGAGCACAGCAACATGAATGACAGCCCTCCTCCATATATTACATATAACTCCAATTTCCAGATCTTAAATCTGCGAGATTAAATCTCGTGTGATTGATTCTCCTCACTTGGCAGCCCATCAGCATCTTCCTCAGACTGGCATCCCTCTGCTGGAGTCCATCACGAGCTCGACTCCAGTCTCCGTTCAGACGCACCAATCGCTCCTGTAGATCAGGATCTCGCTGAGCTTGCATGTTGACAGAGAGCATGACGGACTGGTAACGTGTAAACGTCTCCTGCATCTCCTGCGAGAGAAGAATCATCAATGCAATCAATGAACGTTTCTGAAGATCTGCCGCACCCGGATTTAATCCTCACCTTCAGCTCTTCGGCTCTGGCCGCCACGTCTTCCATGCTGTCTGCTGGGTTGGGCCGCTGGGAACGCTCTAACACTGGGATCGCCTTTTTCAACCAGGAAGTGATGTCGTCGAGGTCGGCCGTGAGCTCCTGGGTGGGCTCCTGAGGGCCGGAGTGGAGGTCGCTCCTGGACCGAGCCTGGAGCGTCTCCCAGCGTTCCATCGCTCCTGAAGGAGCATAAAACACATGATTGGATGCAGATATCTCAGCCAATGAGGTCGTAGCACAGAAGATTTGAAACCAAAATTAATATATCTTAAATTAAATCAGCTTTCTGACCCGACTGTTTGTCTGAGGCAGTCAGTCCGGTCAGCCTGACCTCCTCCTGCCGCTCATCATCATCATCGAATATTAGTGAGACCCCCTGAAAGTCCTCCATGCTGCTGCTGCACTGAGACGTGAGACACAACTGGTGACAGAGCAAACACACCATTAGCACCAGTGGTTTCCTTTTCTTCAGGGGGTTGATTGTATTTTCTTTAAACGTACATAGTCCTTCTTTAGGGGGGTGCTGGTGATGGTGGGTGGAGCTTCACAGGGAGCATCTGAGCGTTGGAGGACAGCCTGGACGTCTTCCTGTAATCTCCATCTTGGAGACTCACACAGGACCATAGACCTGCTGGAAACTGAAACACAGAACAAGTTAAACCATCGGCATCAAAGACCAAACATGTTCACCAATTTCACACCAGAATAATCTGGGATCTGATGTACGTACTTTTAATCTGATCAGGAATCAGATTAAAAGTTTCCAAGGTGCCACCCCATGCAAAAAAGCCTCAGAAAGGTGCGTCTGAGAGCAGGAAGATTCAAGCTTCTGTCTAGAAGTCATCAGATAATAATACAGCAAGTGGAGCAGACTGTTTATCAGTTATTACCATGGAAACGATTCTTCTTGCAATCCAAACAAAAGATGGCAATAAAACGTATCGCAAAAAAAATCAACATGAGTGGATGAAGAAAGTAAAGAGGAGCGGGCGTTCATCCCAAAGAATCATGGGATATGAAGTTATGTAAAATGATGATGATGATGAAGCTAAAAGAGGATATTGTGCAATTTTACAGCCTGTTTTGAATGAAAATAGAACAACCTAAACTATGATTATAAAATAATCCATCTGATAACGTGCATCCAACCATCGAAGCAGTTAGACTTGTGTGCAAAATGACGAAAAGCCTTTAAAAAAAAAAAATGATCAGAGAAAGAAAAAGGTTTGAAGTGTTCTGTTGCATTGCAGGATTCTCCAAACCAGCATGCTGAAGCGGCTGCAGAGCGACAGGCGTTAAGATACCAGCGACGCAGGAGCTGCAGGCACATTTATGATGGGGGGGGGGGGGGATTGTCTGCAGCCTACCCAGAGAGGGGGCTCGCAGCGCCTCCTGGGCTTCCACAAAGTCCTCCTGGCTCTCAGTTGAATCTGCGTGGAGAGAGTGTGTGTGTGTGTGTGTGTGTGTGTGTGTGTGTTTTGTCATTTTATCAAGTTTAACATCCATTCATTTCATTCCGATGTTGACTTTTATTTTGGTAGGGCTGAAAGCAGCTGAGGAACATTTTTAGGGATTGAATCTACCTGACAGCGCGCTGAAGTACGCTCCCTCCTCGTCTTCCTCCTCCTCCTCATCCTCGTGTGACGACGACCCCCCCACGTCTCCGGTGTGGTCCCACTCCAGCGGCAGGGAATCCACGCTGACTGGCGTCTCCCGGCCCGAACGCACCAGCGGAGACGTCAGGAGGTGGGTGGGCGTGGCCGGGAGGCTGCCCTGACCCCGAACCAGCCAAGGTCGACCAATCAGCTCCAAGCTGGACTCAAGAGAGAAGCTGGAGGCAGAGAGCTCCGGTTCCTCTTTGATCATCTGAGAAACGATGAAGACAAAGATGATGATGGACTTCTTTCCTAATCTGCTGAAGTATTTTTTAAGCGTTTACATTCATTTAATGAGTCTCCTAATTTGACTTTAACACAAACAAACCTATAAAACTGACTCAGGATCAGGGATTAACATGAAACATGCTGCTTCTTCTTCTTCAGGGGAAATGGAAAAAAAAAAAAAAAAAGAAGTTCCGAATGAAATCCAGAATCTACAGAAGCGTTGGCGTGCGCCGCAGCTCACCGGGGGCTGGCTGAGGCGCTGGTGGAAGCGAACCAGCCTGCTGAAAACCTCCTGGCAGTAGGAGTGGAGCTCCTCCAGCTCGTCCTCGATCAGCGCCGCGTCCTGCGGCGAGCTCTTTTGGATCAGACCCTCTCCAAACACGATCAGCCCGTCAATGCGCTCTGTGTTCAGGGTGATCTCCTTCTGGAAACTCTGTGGGAAGAGGGGCTTGAATGGAACTGGTGCTAACAGGGTCAGGTCTATGTGGGTGAAAAATGGGGGTGATGGGGCGGGGGGCTCACATTGAGCTGTTGTATCTTGTGATGGACGTCGCTTTCTGAAAAGTGTTCCACGTTGGTGAGCTGCAGGTCCAGCTCGGTCAGCCACACCAGCATGCTCTCCCTGGTGGCTTCGAACTCCTCCCTCTGGCCGGTGAAATACTGAGAAGAACGCAAAGAAGAGTGTTTATATTTATTATAACATGACATGTTATGATATAAAATTAGAAATAATGAATAATCAGGTTTATACCTTGAGTCTGCGGAGAATGGCGGCCACCCTGCGGTGCAGGGCGTCCCAGCGCCGGTTGCCTTCGTGGACCATGGCTCTGAGCTGGCTGGCGCGGTCGGTGCGCTTCTCCTTGGCCAGGCGGCGGTACTGGTTGTTGACCAGTTCCAGCTGGGTTAGCCGCTCATGGACCTGCCTTTGGAATCCCTGATATGAAGGAATAACAGGTTGAAGGAAGATTCTGTTTGAAAAAATCTGCAACTTTTTGACAAAAAAAGCTTTTTTTGTTCCTTTAGGAACAAAGGTGCTAATGACTAGTCTCAATTTGGTGGTGAAAACTAATATCAAACACCGTCAGGCAGGTTTTCCCCAAGGTTCTGGTACTTAAACTGACCTCAAACTTCTTCAGCTCCTCCTTGGCGATGGTATAAAGGACGTCAGCTGAGTTGGGGTTGGCGGCCGTCCTCTCGGCCACCTTAAGCCAATCCTCAAACCGCGAGTAGTCGTCGAGGAACTTGCACCACAACTTCCACGTCTCCTCGATCCTGCAATGAGGCGCCAGAGTCACACTCACGAACATTTAACGAAACGTGAAGCCTTGCATAGAAGTATCCACTATCCCATTGTGCTGTGTGTGTGTGTGTGTGTGTGTGTGTGTGTGTGTGTGTGTGTGTGTGTGTGTGTGTGTGTATTGACCTCAGCCTCCTGTCCAGAGCCATGGCGCAGATGCTCCTCCAGCGCTGGTCCAGGCTGCAGCTGGTCTCCTGCAGGGAGTCGGCCTCCATCTCCGTGGCGACAGCAGCATCTTCATCCCGCAGCAACACGTCACACAGGCTGAGGACCGACGCCACCCCCTCCGTGTGCTGCTCTATGTCCCTCTGCAGCTCCTGTACAGACATGGTCCACACCAGTTCAACCATGTGTTCATCATCAGTCCACAGACAGGGTCCCACTGTGACGACCACTCCCCAAATTAAACAAAAGGGACGGGTATGAATTATTAATCATGAAGAGAAGAGGAAAAGAAAGACAAAGAGTGCAGAATTTGAAAAAAAGGTAGAAGTTTGGGAAAAATTCAAAAACAAAACTCTAGCTTCAGTTTAAATGAATCATGTGAAGCAGAGCAGTGGGATGAATGTGAAGCGCTCTATCGGGTGTGTGAAGCGCTCTATCGGGTGTGTGAAGCGCTCTATCGGGTGTGTGAAGCGCTCTATCGGGTGTGTGAAGCGCTCTATCGGGTGTGTGAAGCGCTCTATGGGGTGTGTGAAGCGCTCTATCGGGTGTGTGTTCCCGGTACCTGCTGCTCGGCCAGCCTCCTCTGGATCTCCTGGTGGTGCAGAACGCTGTAGGTGACGGGTCGGGTCAACTCCGCCTCGACGCGGCTGAGCCACGAACGGAGGTTGTTCATGTTCTTATCCAGCTGCTGCACCGTCACCAGGGTCTCCTTCAGCTTCTTCACCCTGAACACACACACACAAACACACTTTCATAAGGTGTCGTGACCTTTTATAAAAACGTCTGCGAGTCTTTCTGTTTCGTTAAAGTGAAGTCGTGTCAGAAAAGCGACGGCCAGGAGAGAATTATTTCAAAACTGCAAATCTATAGATGGATTATTATATATAATAATACTCTCTGAAAGATCCAGAACAAACAAGTAAATCTTGAGTGTTTTAACCATCTTGACATTCATGATAACAACCTCCTTCTGTCTGCCTTGACAGGATCTTTAGAAAAGGTTTTGCTTTTTTAAAAAAATATATATTTAAAAGGAAAAAATGTCTCCCAAGCATGAACATGCAGGACTCTAACAAACAAGATTTAAATGCAAAGGAAATTGGCAAAGTTATAGATGATGATTTGGATCATTTTTGTTAGGAAGGAAAAGTAAAATAAATAAAGAAATAAGAAATATAGGATTAAAAAAAATGAGGAAAAGTTAAAAAAGATAAATGAAAGCAAAAAGAAAGTATGAACAGGAAATAGAAACGATTAAGAAGGATCTTTAAATCACCATGGTAACACACACGGTGTGTTACTACACACACACACACACACACACACACACACACACACACACACACACAAGCTACGCCAAACTGACTGGAGTCATGGCAACACGGGGGACAATACAAGCTCTCATGGGTGGCTTAAAAGCCTGAAGTGTGTCCTGTATGGGGGCTCCGCTAACCCACTCCCCATTTGATCCTTCCGGTCCTGTTAAGATCCAACACGCCTGTTGAGACTGAAAAGGAGACGATCTCATCCAAAATAATCAGCTCTAAAAAGCACCTGCGAATGTCAGCAGCCGGCTGAAGAGAGCATGAAAGAAACGAGGATGCTGCCCGCTGGGACGGCCAATTCTACTGAGATCCAGGTCCCGTTGTGTGACGGTTCTTCATGTTGTTAAGTTTGGATTCTGAATATTTTAGAAAATGTGATATGAAAAAAAAAATGTTTTAATGAAAAGAATGTTTTAAAAGCTGCAGATTGTTGGTTTTTGTATTTAAAATCAAGAAAACTTCATCCCTCCTAATTTCTACAATTTCAAGAATGATGTACAGTAAGCTGTCAGCCCATGTTTGTGTGTGGATTTATGTGTTTTCATGGTCACAGCCATGCAATAAAGATGTAATGGAGTTATAGTAAATTATGTCCACCACCCCCCCTGTCCTATGTAGATACGATCATCCGTGTCAGCTGAATCCCCTCCTCCTCCCTTTCGCTCCCTCGCTACCTCTTGACAGTCGAACAAAGACCAGCGACCTCATGCGGAGGCCCAACAAAGACACAAAACCCCGGGCTGGGGTCCCCGATGAGGACGAGGACAAGGACAGAAAAGCTGGAGAAAACACGGCGGGAAAGAGGTGGAGGATGAGGGGAGGATGTATGGATGAGCTGAACAAAGTGGAGCTGACAGCAGGGGGGCTCCGAGTTACTCCAGGACTAAACGCCGGCTGACATTTACTCCTGTTGCTGCACTCATGTCGTTCTTTAGCGCACAAGCCCTTCAGATGTTTGCTCTTTAATTCTAACTTGGCTCCATTCATGACAGAACACACATCTTACATGAGCCAATCATTGCACAACATCAAATTAGCTGTTGCTGCTGCACATTGGTGTGAACACCCCCCAACTATTCTAAAGCGAAAGTGTAGTGAAACACATCATGCATTAAGAATTACCGCAATTTATTATTATTGTTTATTGTGTATTTTGGCGTTAGTGTTGGCTTTCTGTTAATTAAATCTGGTTTTTGCTCTTTGCACTCTTTGCTTTTCTTTTTTTGTGCACCAATCCTGCTTTATGTGCCTTCAATTGCCCCCCTGGGGACAAATAAAGTTTTTTGAATTTGAATTTGAATTATTAGATTAACTCATCGTGTCATTGTTAGCTTTACAATGTAAAGCTATAATGAAGATTTACACAAAAATAAAGTCAAATAAATTCAGTGCAACAAAAAGCAAAAAGGTCAGTTTAGCAACTAGCGCTATCTTATAGCTTAAAGATAATTATATAGTCTAATTCATCAGAGTGGATGGAGACACGAAAGGAGTCGAAAGAGGAGAAAGAAACAAATTTCCTGCAACAGTTTTCTCAATGTTGCCAAGAAGCGATATTGGAGTGTGAGTTTTACCATTTTCATTCCAGTAAACATTATTAATCTCGCCTCAGACTCATTTCTTCTATCGATTTGTAACGATTACTTGTGATAGTGAGTTGTCTGTGTTACCGTCTCGTCGTGTTTTCACTGATTAAATATTCAAAAGGAAATTCTATCCCTCTTGATTCTTACGGACCAGAAGGGGACGATTCTGGGTAACAACATTCCTCCTCTTCTATGAGTTCCAATCCAGGTCTAATGCAGAACTAATGCATGCCGACAGACCGGCCCCTTCCCCTGTCACCCCCCCCCCCCATCGTGTCCTGCCATCCTGACATGCTAGAGAAAGAAAGAGGGAGTCAGTGAGGACATATGGACCCGTCTGAGACTTAAACATGGCTGTCTCTGGTGGAGGAGGTGGTGGTGGGGAGGGGTTTGTATATCCAGCTCTTCCACAGGATTCTCCATCTGTCTGTGGGAGGGGGGGGGGGTTATTTTATAATCACAGGGGCTTATCTTACAGTCTGTACATTAGAAGCTGTGTATTCCTGACAGCTGCAAACCCTGAGCGACTCAACAGCAGGTGGATGAAGCGGTGAAAAGTTTAATTATAGGACTCCCAGTTAGAGCCACTCAATGATGCTCGCTGTGAAAGGTGCTTGAGCTCACAATAGGTGGGAGGGGGGGATTGGAGTGTGTAAAAATTACACACACAATTATGCACACACTTCAATTGTGCATAACGACAACAGACAGGCTCAAAAAATACCAGATCCGTTCTATTTTGCGTCCTTGCTGTTCTCACCTGGCTTCGATGTGGTGGAAGAGGTCGTGCCAGCGCCGGTTGACCTCCAGCAGCGAGCCGTGAACCTGCGTCTGCTTGGCCTCGTCGCTGGCCAGCAGCAGCTGCTCGCCCAGCTCCTTCAGGTGGCTCTTATTCTCACTGAACAGGTTGATTTCCTCCATGCAGTCCTGCAGAAACCACAATCAAAAGGGTGATTCTTTAACCGTCTCTTATCATCTCATCTCATGCAAGAGCAAAGATGTGTGTTTCTGGATGTTAAGGTAAAAAGATCGGCGTACGGATCGTTCATATTTCGCACCTTTTTCAGTTTCTCCACCATTTCCTCCATGCTCAGGTCGCCGCTGTGACACACCTTGTCCTCCATCTGAGTCAGCCAATCACAGAACTCCTTGTTCTTGTCGTTGAAAATGGTCCAGGCGTTGAGACGGTCGGCGATTTCCTGCCCGCGTTGGGATACCTGGGAAAGGATAGAAGTGACGGGTCAAAGGTCAAAGTAAACATGAGTAAAAAAAAAAAAAAAAGTTGTAGTTTTCAAAACTAATTAAAAAAGGAATAATAGATGGAAATGAAATGAATGTAATTTTTTTTTTTTCTTCATCGTTCTGCAGCATTTAATCTGTATCAGAGTCAGCAATCGGCTGGATTGAAGAAAATCCCGAAGGGACCCTGGATGATAAAATTAACAAGGTCCATTTTCCTAATGATGACAGCTTAATGGCATGAAAACACCCCCATAACAAAGCTGAGGAGGGGGGTTGCTGTTCTTTTTTTTGAGGCTAAAGGGCTTAGCCAGCCCACGGATGTGTTTAAACCCGCTATAATTTATCAACTATATATTTCACCACGACGTTTATGTGATATAGATGAGTCCTGTTTTGGTTTTAAACACTGATGAGCTCTCTGGACTCTGCAGGATTCGGGGTGTGTTGAGTTCTGCTCCCCCCCTCCCACCGGAACAATAGAGCTTGTCCCTTCAACCCCTTTAGTCCAGCCAGGCCATCTGCTCAACGGTGCCATTCCACTGCCCCCCTCCCCCTCCATCTACAACCTGTTAACCCTGCCCCCCCCCCCCCCCACAGCCATGTCAGGAATTACTGGGATGAAAAATCTGAACACAAATTAGTCAGTGTTTTTGCAAATATCCTTAATTTTTTTTATCCTTTTTTTTTTGCAGCAGTTTTACAATTTAGTGAATAAAATGTCGTAAAAATGTGTCTTTGCAATGAAAAATATTCATCTTTCTTTAGATCAAAATGATAGAAAAAACTATGATTCACAGAAGCCTTCCAGTTTGGAATCCTTATCAATTAAAAAAAAAATTAATTGGTATGTACTGAAAGGCATCCAAAGAAATTAATACTTCAAAAAGTTAATTAGTTGACAACTGACAAAAACACTCAGAACGCTCTGGTTCTTCAAGAACAACAGTGTGTTTATGTTCAAACCAACGGGATTAACGGTAGGAATGTTAGTCTGTGTGTGTGTGTGTGTGTGTGTGTGTGTGTGTGTGTGTGTGTGTGTGTGTACAGTAGAGCTGGAACACAATCAACAGGCTGTTTTTGTGTGACTGTTCAGGACAATGTGACTGGAGTTAATTACAACCCAGAAAGTTTTCAAGTGACTGTTTAACAATAAATGAATGAAGTGCAGAACATTCAGTTAGACACCTGTCTAGTAAACACACACACACACACACACACACACACAAAACACACACACACACGACAAATTTAGTTTGTTAATGGAATAATTTCATCTGTTGGAAAGAAATCTGCTGAAATTAACCAGAAGAGTAAAATGTGTGTGTGTGTGTGTGTGTGTGTGTGTGTGTGTGTGTGTGTGTGTGTGTGTGTGTGTGTGTGTGTGTGTGTGTGTGTGTGTGTGTGTGTGTGTGTCAGCCCCCAGTAGTGCCCAGTAGAGTCTTTGTCACCAGGAAGACACCGCTGGCTGAAACTCTCCCCCATCTCTCTCTCTCCCCCACTCATTCCTGCCTCTCCACCTCCACCTCCATCCCTCCCTCGCCCTTCCTCTTCCTCTTCCTCTTCCTCTGCCCCCCTCCCTCTGTTCCTCTCACCTTGGTACACATCTCTTCCCACTGTGTGTGGAGCTGCTCCAGCTGTTGCTCCAGCAGAGCCGAGTCGCCGGCAGGAACGTACCGGGACAGGTCCGTCTTCATGGGGGCCAGTTCCCTCAACCGTCCAGCCAAACCCTGCAGAGAGAGCTCAGCCTCCTGCATAACATCCAAACACACACACAGACACACACACACACACACACACACACACCGCCCTTCAGATCACCATGTACATCCAGTGGACTCACACTTCTCCCTCGTTCTCACTCCGACTGTCCAGATTAAAGGACTGTGGACGGGACAGGGGGAGGGGGAGGGGAGCGAGGTTGCCAAAGGGGAGGGGAGTGAAAGCATGGGGGTATTAAATGAGGGAAAGGCGGGGGCAGACTCTGGTGTAATGGGGGGTAGCTACTGTCGGGGTTGAGTTATTGGGACATGTGGAAACTTTAGGTGTTAAAATGATAGACTGTCGATTAAAAGGTCCCTGGAGTCTCCATGGCAACCAGGATGGACTAACCTTTTTTGTATGGTAGCAGGACCCATAAGTCCTTAGGAATGGAATGACTGTAGATGGTCTTATTTTAAAGATGGGGACATAAGGAGATGCAATGATTTTCAGTAAACGTATTACAGTTTTAAAAATCTGAAGTTTTAAAATACTTTACACTAAATAAAACCGAATAAAATCCTTATTTCTTTGCATTTCTCAAATGATTTCATCATAACGCAGACAAAACAGATCATTTCTCCGGTGGAAAATTTCACATTTTCAAAAGAAATGAGAATATAGGGATTAAAAAAAAACACGTGTGGAATGTGATTTATTTGCTTGCAGCTGTTAGGAATAAGAATACAATCGTGTTGAAACACAGCCTGCATGCATCCAATCACCTGAATGACAGTTTTGGCCTCAGCGCTCTCTGCTCTTTCCAGCAGCTTCGGTTTTAACTTGGTTTCCAGCTCGTCCAGTTCAGACATGGTGACGGCGATCTGGTCCTGACACCTGGACCATTTCTAAATAATGAGACGACAACAACAAAGATGACCTCCGTGTGATGAAGGTGGTGTCTTGCTGTCTGTCCCGCTTTGTGCATTAACGTTCCCCTCTTTGTGACGCCGCTCAGAGGGATTTCCTTCTCCCCTGTTGGATCCTGTTTAGCTTAAAGGGGTTAACACAACTTTCTCTGACCTTACTGTTCACATGAACACAGTTCCCAAAGCTGTGAAGCCCTGATGTCATTCAGAAAACACCGATCAGTCTCATAAATTAACTGATGTAACAGCACTCAAACACCTCTTACTCATTAAACGTGTGTAAATTCTACTCCAATATGTTGATAAATGTGATATTATGCATGCTTTTGTGCTTCTCTGTTGTGTGTGTGTGTGTGTGTGTGTGTGTGTGTGTGTGTGTGTGTGTGTGTGTGTGTGTGTGTCTGTGTGTGTGTGTGTGTGTGATCGCTGCAGTGGAAAAGTGATGGATGAACTGCTAACCAGCTGTTTCTGGATGTGGATCATGGGTAGATTTGAGCTTCTTTTTGATCCGTCTTGGCTCCTATATGCATGTGTGTGAATGTGTGTGTGTGTGTGTTTGTGTGTGTGTGTGTGTGTGGTCTCTGGATGTGGGTCATGCCAATCTGACCTACTCATCCTGCCTTACTGCTGCAGTAACATATCTTTTGGATTGAATCATGCGAACATTTTTTGTCGCCAATATGAAAAATTATTTTTTATTTTATTTTCTATGATTTTATATAAATTTATAATAATTTTCATACTGAAATTTATTTTTTAGGGTATTACTTTAGGTTCATTGGGGTTTCATTCCATCGTCTGATTCTCTGTGTCTTATCAGTGAACACATTTTGTTGAATATAAAGTCAGGGTTAGGTCTTACCTGGACGATGGCGTTGACTGTATTTCGTCTCCTTTCCAGCGCCGCGGCGGTTCCCCCCCAGGCTTCCTGTACGGCCCGGATCTCTGACTGAATCCGGGTCTGACACTCCGATTCTGTCATGGTTTCAAGTAATCGTCCGCCAGCTTCCAGTGTCTGGGCATAAACGGCGCTATGCAAACCAAGAACACCTTCCACATTCTGTCAAATATGTGAGGAGAAACAGAAATTTGGGTTTTGCATTTTAAATAATCGCATAATTCATACATAAAAATGCAAATTTCCAGTTGCACACACACACACACACACACACACACACACACACACACACACAAGCTAACCTGGCGGTCATTCATACAGCTCCATAACTGCAGATCAGCGTCAGCAGTGTGTAGCAAGGGGTCAATATTCTTCAACAGCCTCCACAGAAGTTTCAAACCATGTTTGAAGACCTTCCAGTGTTTCAGCTGCTCTTTCAACCAGTTTCTATACTGGTGAACCTGAGCCTCGGAGCTGAACCAGCCCTCCTTCATGCAGGCTGCTTGTTCCAGGAGTTCAGATCTGTGCAGGAGCAACACCAGAGATTCATATTTAGAGACAAAAACCAGTGCAAACACACTAACATCCAAAAACACGTCAGGATTTCACTATAAAACGTGATGATTTGAGCAATCCAGCGATCTCTGTGGGCTTTTGTTGAACTGTCATCTTCTTTAACAGGGCTATTGCAAAATCAATACAAGATCAGCAGGGTTTTAGTACTTTTAATAAATTACAATCTCAGCGGGGGTAAGAGGGGAAGTTTTATTTCTGCTCCTTTAAAAGAAAACATAAAAAGCTTTCCAAACTTTCCAAAGACTGCCAAAAAAAAAAAAAGTGATTTAAGACGTGATGTATGAAAGAGGGCATAACTCTTCTATGGTAGGAAACACCTGCGCTCGCTGTAGTTTGTTGTGCGTACATGTACAACACAACACAAAGAATCCTCACAAACCAAAGGAGGAATGCAAGAGGAAAACCTCAAATCTTATTACTTTATCAGCTGACAGGGTCTGGGAGGAATACAAGACTACAAATCAACACGCTCTAATAACTTACTTACTACCAGAGCTGCTCTGTGGCACAGCATCCACAGTTAAACTGGTGCCAGTAAGCCGTACAGGCCAGTAGTGGTGGCTGACAGAGGCGTTTTAATGCATCTCTAAGGACTTACGCCAAACCAAAAAGCTTTTCTGTGGATTTTATTAATTAACCGAGACCAGTGGCAGCACAAGAGGCACGTTTACAATTCTGAGGAGTCTCTGCTGCAGCTAGAGCCGGGGCGTCAAACTCATTTTCACCAAGGACCACATCAGTATAATTTATAATGGCTGTAAACAAAGGGCCAGATGTAACTAATAAATGTAACTAAATGTAACTCAATGTAATATAAAATAAATGTCAAATTAATGTAACTATTCCTTAATGTTGAATAACACTGAGTTTATTACTTATTCAAGTTACAAACATTACAGTTACACAGAAAAAAAAACTATATTTGCTTGTTTCTCTGTTATAACATAAATCCTTTTAATTTATCAGGTTATTAAACCCACAGAACTCCATCAATCAAGGATCAGACTATCCAAGAAAATAAAGAAAAATAGCATCAAACAAAAGTTATGTCATTATCTTTGTTCAAAATGTTTTTGTCAGTTAAAATGAGCTTAATTTCTGCATTTTTTGTTCAAAGCACACTTTTGACCTATTTATTTTTAGACACTCAGATCTTTTATGCTCTCGCAGGCCACATAAAATTATGTGGTGGGCCACTTGGGTTTGACACATGTGAGCTAGAGTTACGCTGCACGGCCCAGTCACATTGAAGCATCCTCATGCAAGCATACATGGAAATAGACACACAAAAACACGACTTTTTCTATTACTGATCTAAAACTGGACTTGAGAACAGATGGATGATGGAATTTAGTTTTAAGGATATTTACTCAAACAAGAATTGGAGTTACTGCCCAGTGACACATGGTTTGGTGCCGTCATGTGAAGCCTGCTGTTCAAATGAATTAGAGAAGGATAAATCTGAGAAAACAGAATTTACTAAATTCCTTTTTTCTACTGAATGGAGGCAAAAATGAAGCCCTAGAGTGAATTTTTAATCAAACGGCACATGCAGATATTTGAACCTTCAAACATAAAGTTTCATGACAGGTTTTTATCCATTTGGGAATAAACTGCTTCTCTATCCCTTGCCTTTTCTGTCCTGTTTCTGTTTCCGTGGATTCGACCGCATCGAGGAGAAGGCCGTGCAGGAGCCGGCGTCCGCTGATGATCTCAGTCTCAAGCTGCTGTGGGAGCGAGAGAGAGCAACGGGAGCGGAAACGCAATCAGTTTCACGCATCAGATTTGTTGTTTGACGCAGCAGCGATACCAGCGTGGGTTTAAGACAAAATAACATTCGGAGGAAAGAAATGCAGCCGCCCATCGCCCCGCTGTAATCACAGACGGATAGGAAACTGTGCCTCCTGCTATAAAAGAACATTTCTTTAGTGAAGTTAAGCACAAGTGGAATATCGATGAATCAAGCTTGGATATCAAAAAGAAAAACCATTACAACAATAACCTTTAAAGTATATATGAGGAAATATGGTGAGTTAAATTTGCTGTTAAGCATCTAAAAATCGCATTTTTAAATTTACATATTTAAAAGTCACAGAGAACGTCAGCCCCAGAGCTGTTTGTTACTGTTCTCCTATTGGTCGGATCATAATGTACTGTATGTTCTGCACCTGCTGGACGATCAGCATCTCCTGGAGGACGGTGTAACTCTGAGGTTTTCTGGACGATGCCTCCTCCAGCGTCTTCTGGATGGACGACAGGTCGAGACACTTCTCCTGAAAGCTCTGGGAACGCAGGCCCTCGGCCTGCAGCTGTCTGAAGGATATGAGTTCAGGAAAACACAGTTTATAGGAGGAAATACCATCAACCAGATACTTTATTTAAAATGCAAATATCAAGATATGAGGTGTATATCTTGTAACATAACAGGTCTGGATTTTTGCAAGAGCTCTAACGCTGTTAATGCGCCCGTCCATCTGAGCTGACCCCTCTCACCTGTTCACATCAGACATGTGAGTCATGCTTTCAACCCACTGCCTGTTGAGCATGTGGAGTCTCTGAGACTCGTGGCTGTCGAGACTCGCGTGGCCACTCATCTCCCTGAGGTCAACCAGTGACGCAAACAGAACGCCGAGGTCCGAAAGAACCTGCTAAATACACAACCAAACAAAACAGAACAGAACAGCAACGCAAGGATGATGATTGACAGACCCTTTCGGCCCACGATTATAACATGAGAAATAATATATTAAATATGGAATGAAATATTATGTTATCTTTTGTCTGGCATTTATTTGGGGCTAAAATTTATTTTATTTTTGTGGAATACGGCTCCCATAATTTTGTGGGTTTCAGGGAATGTAAAGTCTGTAGTCTGTGGGCTACAACATTAGAAATTTAGATAATATTTTGGCAAACATAATCGCAACAGCTATAACTGGTTTATTTATTAGCAAATTCTAGGCTGATATTTTTGTAAAGTGAATTTCTTCTGGTTGGAATTTAAGACACATATCTTTGGAAAGCTGTGCAGAAAAAGGTCCAACCTTTGCGGCGTCTTCGTCCTGGAAGCCAGTTTTAAGTTTGCTCTGAATGTTCTGTGTCTCTTTTTCAAGGGCATCGAGTCGGCTGTGAAATAGTTTCTTTTCCTCCACGTCTTCCTGCAAACAGAAATGTGATCTTTGTGTTAACCTGAAGTTCAAAAGCCAGTCCCTACTATTAAAAGAATTAATATGTTGAGTTGATATTAAGCCTGGTTTCTTCACCATCATTTGTCCTGATGTTGCCCGTCCGAGCAGCAAGATGTCACGTATCATCGACCTGGTCTCTGATTGGATTAAACTTGCAGACCGTGGTTCAAGCCGATCAATGAGGCTCTCTGAAGCGGAATAAACATCATCTGCAGCGCTTCGCAAATCCTCAACAGCTTCCTGCAGCTGCTGCAGACAGACAGAAATTAAATATTCTAAGGTATGCCTTTCAGTTTAGTTTTATAGAGGGAAGGAATGAGGAAAAATTGCACCAAAACATCTGGAGATCATCTTTATGTCAACAAAATAAATTCTTACATTTTCAGATGTCGTGCTGCTTTTCAGTCTCTCCCCCCACTGACGCCACAGCGTTCTCAGACGCAGGCAGCATCCATCAGAGAGGTGGCTGTATTGTTTCCAGAGGTTCAGCGTCTCTCCAGTCTTCAGGTGCTTCTCCTTTAGCTCCTGCAACACCTCCGTCCACCTGAGATCAACACAAAAACATCTAATTTTTAAGAACATCGATCGATTTGATCATTGAGATCATTTGGAGATGAAGTGGTGATCCTGACCGTTTGCGTTCTCCTTCCATTTGTTCCTCCAGAGCCTGAGATGTTCCACGTGGAACAAACTCCACCAGTCTCTGATAGGATTTGTCCACCGACACCCACAGTTCTTCCCCTTTTCCCACCTGCTCCTGGAGCAGCTGCATGTGAAGAAATACTTTTTACCATTTAATTATAAGCTGTGAATGACTGTGATGATCGTGTGATCATTTATTCTTGAGACTTTAAAGTCAGTGTTTGTTCTCACCTGAAGGAGGTCCATGCATCCTTCTATTTGCTTCATGGAGAACGAAGCCTGATGGTTTAGAGAACAGCGCATCCTAGTGGTGAGCAGAGAAACCTCCCTCAGGTGACCCTGGAAACATCTCAGCTCCTCCAGAGACTGGTGGAGAACTGGTCTCAGATCTTTGATCTATAAGTCAGACGGCATGATAGTGATGTCATTACTATAATTATGTTCATCAATTAATAATCTAATGAATTAAAACAATTTGTTGTTGCATATTTAAAGAGTCAGGTGCTGTACACTTCTGCTAGTCAGGAGAACTTCAAGATACACTTTTCAAACCCAAGCAGACGTTTGCAGAGGCCTCTCCCAGTCACCATGCACTTGTCTAATTTACTTACTTATTTTTCAGTCTGCTTTTTGTATATTTATATTAATTTATATATATGCACATTAATTTTTTTCCCCTTTCCGTACATGCATTTGGTGATAAACGGTGGTGCATCTTTTTTCTACATCTCAGACCTCAACGGGTCTAGTTTTACCTGCCCACTGAGATCCCCACAGGCCTTACGAACGCTCTCGGTCCGGTCGGAGAAGGACACATCACAGGGATGATGTTTTCTCTTCTCCACATGTGCTCGTGTGGCCTTTAACTCCTGCAGAGATGCAGCAACTTCGCTGGCTCTGCCCTCAACGGCCTGGAAGAAGAACAAACTCAGATCAGAGGACAGCAACAGGACGTTCTGGTTCTGCTGCTGCCGTTCTGTGACCGTACCTCCAGCTCCAGCAGGTCCATACCAGCCAGAGTCCGACCGGTGGGATGTTTCATCTGATCCAGTTTCTTCTTCTGCCGCTCTATCCAGCCACTAAAACGACTCAACTTCCTCTCTCTGTCTGTGCAAGTGTGACGCATCCGTTCGGCTTCACGAATCTGAAAGAGAGAGGAGAACATTTCCAAATGTTGCTGGTATAAATTGAATTGTAGCTACAACAACTCACCTGGCTCTCCATATCTATCTGGACCTGCAGCCACTGCAGTTTTAGGGCGCCGAGCTTCTCTGCAAACGCCGTGTGTTCATCGCTCAGAGCCTGGACGACCAGCCGGGGCTCAGACTGGCCCAGGAAATCGAGCAGGAGCTGCCCGGTGATGACGCCCGCCTTTAATTCCTGCAAAACAATCATGTACGCAAAAATCAATGCAAATGACAGGAAAGCAGAAAAAATGAAGAAAGTGTTTCTCAAGGAGTTGAATGTTTTTCCATTCATCTTTGCCTTTCAAAGTAAAGTTCTGGATTTGAATTTGAATAGAAAGTCAAACAGAAAATCAAGAATTTACATCTGGGTAATAACATTGAAATAACCTTCCTAATAGAGATGCACGGATAAATTTAAAGTGGACATAAGTACCCGGTGGCGCTGCAGGCTTTCGGTGATCTGAGCGCCGTCTGTGGCCTGATGAAGCATTTCTTTCTCCTGGTTTTGACGAGTCACCAGCTTCTTCAGCCAGTCCTCCAGGTCGCACAGCAGCGTCAGCGGCGGCGGCGGCGACAGCAGCAGCCGCTAACAAAAGAGATGAAAGTGACTTTTTAAGGTGCAGCTGGAGAGTCGATCGTTGCTCTCATGCACCAGCTATGGATCAACCGTCACAACAAAGAACATAGAGGTTGAAATTACAGTTGGATTTCATTCATGGAGTTCAGTCATACTGAAGTTTGCATGAATACTTCTATATTTTACAGTCTTTAGTCTCTACATTTATTCATTAGATAAGATCTCCTGAAGACGAACCTGACAGAACCGGTGTAATAAGCTTCAGGTACAGTCTCTGGTTCCATTCACTGATGATAAACGGTGAAGAAAAATTAAAAAGCGTCCTTCACCTCTTTTTTTTAAGTCCTCCCAAATGTCCTCAATCATTCCAAACCTGTTTCGGCAGCGTCCAGACTCCCCTTTAGCAAGAGGGGATTTCTCAACACTCAATTATTTTTGAAAACCGACAGCAGTTGGATCATTGTTCTCTAATTCATAAGAGAACTGGATTGATCGTTTGGAATGGATTGATGTGATTCTGTACCTGCTGCAACTGACTTTGAACCTTGGAGAGGTCAGAGGTCAGCTGGTTCCAGTTGACCTCCATCTGGGGGAGATCAGTTGTCAGAACTGACCAATCAGCATCCCTCAATCGGAGCAGGTGAGCGGCTCCCTTTGATGCAGCCTCCCGCTTCACGGACATGGCTTCAGTCTCCATGGAGAAGTCCTGAGCGGTCACAACCAATCAGAACATGTGTCTATCATCAACGTTTTCAGAGCTTTAAATTAATGATTTAAAGATTTTCTGTTAAACTATAGAAATATATCTTTATATTTCTATTGTTTAACAATTTTTACGGTTTTTTTATATATTTATTAGCTCATTGCACATAACTGTTTATATTTTACATTTATTTTTATTGTATATTTCACTGCTTTATGTGCTTTATTTTATTTTGCTTTTTTGTGTATTTTACTGCTTTATGTACTTTCAATTGCCCCATGGGGACAAATAAAGTTTTTTGAATTTTAATTTGAATATATCTGTTTACAACAACTAAATTGTCACTAATATAGAAGCTGTCAATAACAGGGATCTCATTTTCCTTAGAAGTAAAGTTAGCAAAGTGCAACAACTGTAAAAACCCTAAAATAGCATAAATATGTAAGTATACAGCAATGAAAACATTAAATTATGGTAAAAAGGTAAATTACTGTTAGCTGTCCTCCTTCTTTTGATAGTTATCTAAGGCTCCTTATTATAAACTCAACAATCTCTTTGGTCTTCATCTCTAATCCTGTAGATTTATGCTCTTTTAAATCTCTGTGGAAACATCTACTTTGTTCCTGGGCGACGCTCCTTAACTGTTCCTGTCGTACAAACGTGTGCTCAGGTGTGACGGCCCTACCAGCAGCTTGATGAGGTGATGGTGAACAGCCTCCTGCTTCAGATTAGAGGCGTTGGCCAGGTCGGACCAGGCTGTCAAGTGCTGGCTGGCGCCGATCAGCCATTCAGTGGCGGAGACGAAGTCCGCCTGGAATCTGGGGAGGATGGGAGAAACAGACGGATGATCCAGCAGAGCAGAACGAGGCTGCAGCCTGAAATATGGTGAGTTAGGGGATCTGGAATGGCATCCAGCACCGATGGTGTGATGTCATGAATACACACTGGAAGGTGTGAACGTGTGAGGAATTCATGAAGAGAGAATTTAGCAACTAAATTCTCCAAATTTAGTCCATTTCACTCAATTCCTGACTAAATGTAAGGGAATCTCTTTGAATATAACTATAAGATAAATTATGAATGACATATTAAGTCTTTGGAGTTTTCAAACTGTCATGGTAAACTAAAGCTTTTAAATTAAATTTAATGAAAATGTTGATATTTTACACTTGAGTTTCTATCAAAAGTAAAAGAAGCAAAAAGAAAAATATAAATAAAATGTAATGCTGGATTACTATTGTCTCAGATCATCTCTCTTTGGTAAAATATACTTTAAAAATGTGATTGAGAAAAATGTATTGATAGTTTATACTCTGCAGTTACAACAAATTGCACAATATTGATTCATTTTGAACATTTATTCATTGAATATTATCCATGCATCCCCAGAATGTGATGAACAGTATAATATTTCATCCTATACTGCTATGTTTTCCTTCAAAAATTCTGCAGGGATTATAATTTTGGTTAAACTTACATATACCTATAGATATGAAGTCTTCCATCAAACAGAATGGAATAATGAGAAGCTTTCACACCTGACCCGGCTGTCCTGGATATCTCTGAGGCGCTGAACCTCCTGCTCCGTCCTCCTGCAGGCGCTCCGCCACCGGAGCTCCAGAACTCGTCCTGCATGAGTCACGGTGGAGGAACGTTCTGACTCGGCCTGCAGCGCCTCCCCCCGATCCAGAAGCAGACCTAAAGCCACTCTGCTCTCATCCAGCTGGGACAACTTTAGCTGTGTGAAAAGATTCAGTGAGATTACTCATTACAAATTATTTCCACGCTCAAATGCAAAGATTATAAAAGACATAAATATTAAATTGTGGTCTGAAGTTGCTATGGTAACGCATGAAGCACAATTACTTCTGAGAAACAGGGACAGGAAAGAAGGAAGTCTAAACAGATCAACACAGGGGTCTGAAAAACATCTTCCTCTGTGTGAGGTCTGGAAGGGACGATATGAATTTAAATTTGTAAATTATCTTTTCATATTCTTCCCAGGATGATATCTGAAGTACAACAAATTATTGCTTATTATTTAATTTGATTGGTTTTAGAGAGAGAGGACTTTTGTTTTCGTTATGACTATGTTTCCAAATTTTCAGTTTTTCAAAATCAGAAAAAAGACAAAAACATTTAGAATAATCCCTTCAACCCTTTAAAATATGGTGGCATATAGATGAGCTATTCTATTCTATTTGATGTTAATTTAACCACGACTGCTCCTTTTCACCTTTTCACACCATGAAAAGGTGAAAAATCAGAAATAGAAGATCATCGCAGGGAAATACCGAAAACGAGTGATGAAACGAGTCTAAAAAAATAACTTTTTGAGGAAAAGTCTAATGAGAAAACGTCTGATGAGAAAACGACCAGATCCAGGACGTTTGCGCTCGGCGTGGCGGATCTACCTGGCAGACATCTAGTCGATGTTGTCTTAACGTCTCATCGTCATCCTCTGGTTCCTCGCAGCTGATGAAGGCCTCCACATCATCCAGCAGCCCGCCGACTCGTCCACAATTACCCTCCCACCGGGTCCGCTCCTGCAGCAGGTTGCAGACACCAACCCTCTCATCAGTGTCATCATTTGATGCGTACACACACACACACACACACACACACACACACACACACACACACACACACACACACACACACACACACACACACACACACACACACACACACATTCAATAAAGGAAAATCATTTCATGAGAAAATCCACTTTTTGTTTATGTATGAATTCATATCGCCGGTAGCGAATGTGCACTACAAACCCCAACGCTCCTTTGAGAAGCCACTTCCTGTTCCAGAGCCTGTTGCAGCAAAGCTTTGGCTCTGACTTCCAGCTGTACCCGCTCATCCTCCTGACGCCTCAGCGCTTCTGGCTCACGTTGGAACAGATTCTGCACAAATGCCAACTGAGACCTGAGGACCTGCAGGAGCTTCTGGTTCACCAAGAGACCAGATGTAAAGAGGAATAATTGCAAAGTAGGACCGAAATAGATTCATAAATAGATTTTTACCAGATGTCACAGCTTTATTACACGAATGAACCAGTTAGAGAAAACAGATCAGACTTTTAATCATCAGCTGCTTTCAATTCTGGACTTCTCTTAAAATCATCAAGAGGCTTTTACACACTCTTGGGAAAGTGTCTCTCTTAAATCCAGTCTTTGCCTGCCCTTTGAAGAACTTGTTGAAAGCACAGTGAGATACCTGGCGTCTGCAGAGAACAGCATGAAGTTGGCTGCAGCTGTGAACCGGGCTCATCTGCCCTTCTGTTATGGATTCTTCACCCAGTTCCAGGAGGCCAGTTATCCCCTGAAGCAAGGACCGGTAAACTCGCTGTAGCTGCTCTTTCCCCCCTGGACTCTCCCTCAGATGTCTGGCCTGAACACACTGCTGAGAGACGCGGGAGAAGCACAAAGTTTAGGGGGAATACTCTCAAGTTTGGAAAGAGAACGTGCATCACTTCTGCTTTGACACAAGTGTGTGGTTAAGACTTTGAATGGCTGGTTTCTAATTAAAAGAATGACAGGAAAAACGACATGCTTCTATTTCATATTTGCTTCAAAATAATAATAAAAATAATAACTGAATTACCTCTAAACTGGGAGCATCCTTTATGCTGGGGAACATCTCATTTTTTTCCAGTTCAAACTCATCCAGAAAACACAGCTGTTCTGAAGAAAGCTCCTGATTCAAGAACAGAGGCGACAGAATGATTCTAGTAGTTATAATGATGACAAAAAGAATCAATACAAGACCTTAAATCTACTCTTGTACATGTAAGCTTCCAAATATATGGGATTTACTTGAGTAACAGCACTTGTGGTTATTTACTCTGCAATAAATAACCATAATTATACAGAAGAATCTAGTTTAATGTGATTATTTATTAGTGCATTGCAATTATTGACACATTTGCATAGATGAGTCTTTTTTTGTTATAGCTGGTTGAGCTCATTTTAACCCTTATGACCTTTAAGGTTGTTTTATCTGCAACCATTTACACATGAAACACGCAAACAGAAGCAAATTCAAGTAAACACAGTCTACAATATCTACAATATTTCCTTCCAAAATGTAATGGAGTGAAAACATTGAATCAAATTTCCATTTGAATCACAAAAGTAATCGCAATGAATGATTATGTATCAAATTCGATGATTTCTACGCTGGACCTGATGCTGGAGGGGAGAGAAACTCAATTTTCTTTTTAAGAACATCTTGGTTTTCATATTATTTAAATTCCTTCTGACCAAGAATGTAAGACTGAAGTTCAGCTCAAGTCATAAAGCACCTACTCGTTGTCTCAGCACAGCGATGGACTCAAGCATCTGCTGGAGAGCAGCAGAAACCGACTCGGATGATGTCATCTCTTTTTCTGCAGTCTAGACAAAATATAAAAGAAAAGAAAGATGCATGCAGAGATATTTGGAATTCACCACTATTGTGCATTCTTAATATTATGTTTTCTGTATTGTGTCACCTGTCCATAACTCCCTTCATTGTCTGAGCTTAAGGAGGTGTGATTCTCCTTCTCCTCTTTTTCCAAAGTGCTCGTTTTCTGAGAGATCTGGGTACCGAGTTGGGTCCACCTCTGCTGCACCTCACCGGAACCTTCACGTTCAACCAACCTAATGACCAACAGGAACACAGACAATCTGCCTGAGTGCATCTCGCTATGCTACCTGTGTGTGAGCTAAATTGGTGACACTATTTCTTTTACCTGATGGGCACCTCAGACGACTTCTTCAGGGAATCACTTTGATTGATGACTTCATTCTGATCCTTCAACATGTTAAGAGCAAAGGAAATAAAAAACAAACAAACAAAGGAAAACCAGTTAGATTGGACAATACTTTGTCATTTCTGTGGGTATTATGAGAATGGCACATAAAACAAAACACTGAACTCTAAGTCTGCTAGGATAGACTCCAACAACCCCCGTGACCTGGAAAAAGCAGGATGCAAAATGAATAAATGTTTTTAATAGAGCATCTCATATTTATCTGACACTCACCAGATCTTCCTGGGGGGCCGTAGATGTGTTTTTGTCCCCCTCCTCTATAAACTCATCTGATTCTCTTGTGAACTCAGTCTCCTCCATTGGAGATGACAGCTGAATGGACTCAGTGTCGGTGACGACATCGGGGGTTTCACATGTCTGTGATCCACATCGGATCCTCGTATTAAAACTGTCTTCATGTGCAGGACTGATCGATTCAACGGGACCAAATACTCTGTCAGCATCCTCTTTGGAATCTGTGGTCATGACACCAGCTCTAATACTTCCTGAATCTTCTGCATCCAAATCAGTTTGATCAACTCTTGTCTCCATTTCCGAAGAAACATGTGGACTTCCCTGAAGATGGGAAGTAAGACTTCAATGTGTAAAATAATCAGTAAACAAGTTCAGTCAATAGAATTACGAATCTATATACAGTACCTAAGAAGATACAGTACCTTATTATCTGATGGTCGATCAATTTCAGCAATATTTTCTATTTGCACATCTGAGAAATTAAATGTCTCCTCTTGGTCCTGGCAAATGGAATGGATGAATAAATACATGCAAATGGGATCAATGCACACACACAGGGTGTTTCTAAGGAGCAACATATTTCCAGCAGCTGCTCCTGACAGCGACAGAGTGAATCCATCGACCAACACAACACAGAAATGACACAACTTTACAAAGATCGACTCCAAAATGGAATCACTCAAGACGAAGTGAATCGGAACAGGGATAAAGGAGGAGAAATTGAGCAAAATGACAACAAATTTCTTTTTTTTTCATTCAAATCCAAAGAATTTTGTTTGCATATTTTTTAAAAATTCTTTGCCAACTCTTTAAAGAAGCAATTTTCAGTATTTGCTGATATTAAATTGATGTTTTTAAAAATAATCTGAAATGACAGCAGATTTACCATCTTATGAGTTACAAAAAAACTGAATATTTTTCAGGTTTACCTCTGGAGTGCTGCTTGTTAGTGTGTCAGAAGACGAAGAGAGACGCCTCTTATCTTCAAAGTCCTCCTCTTTCTCTGAATTAGACGTAACATAAGCCTCCTGGTTTATTATTAGGAACAGATGACACGATCAAATCTCTCATTTTTAAGGAAATTAACTTTCTAGTAACAATGAAATGTGATTTATCCTTAATGAAAAGCCCAAACAATATAAAAGGAGATGTTTTACCATCCTCCATCTTTATCACGTTTGCTAATCTTACCTGAAATTCCTTACTGAAATAAGGAATTTTTTATTGTGGCCTGCTGTAAATTATTGGCCTAAATAAGAAAAGAAGGCCAAAGACGACCAATTTTTATTACCTGGTATAAACGTCTTTGCGGAAGTCTGTCAGGCTGATGTTTGTCTTCAGAGACAAGTGCTGATGTTTGCACTTCAGAGAATGTGGTGATGCTGAGATCCTCCTCACTCATCTGGTTCTATTTCAGTCAAAAAGTAAAAAAATTGCAGAAAATTGTCTTTAATAAAAACATCGTCAAGGTTTTTCTGCACAAAATGATTGACAAAAAACTGAAAAACTGACATGAGCTGCACACTTTCTCCTAGCAATAAAAAAATTATTAATGACACGATTGTTTTCCTGTTACTAATAAAACCATCCCTGATCGCTGTATCTAGTTCACAGTTCGACATGAAGCTCAGTCTGTTTGCATGTATGATACTCTTTTATAGTACAACAAATCAATTGTGTAAACAGTAGGATTCTTCCAGCCGTACCTCCAGCATCGTGGTTTGTTCTTGGGTGAGACGTTCCAGCTCCTCCAGCTGCTGCAGGAGAACCTGAGCTCTAGAGAAGACCAGCAGGCCGTCCTCCGCTCCCTGAGGGAGGTGCAGCTCTCCTCTGCATCTCTCCATCTCCTCCAGCGTCCTCTGCATCGACTTCACGTTGTCCATGATGACCTCCAGGTGGACACAGACAAACTGCTTCAGCTGACATTTGAATTCTTATTTACTCCACAAGAAAACTGACGCGGCAGTGGAAATGAATATTGATCCATGCATACTAGATGTGCCTCCTCCTCCTCATCATCATCATGTCTTTCATCACCTGTCGGTTGTGGAGATGCTCCATCAGAGGTACGCTGGAGTCCATGGAGGATAAAATCGCTCTGATCTTTGGGACGTTTTTTTCAATGATCTTCAGCTCCGCTTCTGCTGCCTCAACCTCCTGGAAGGAAAAGCTTTTTTCAACGCATCTTTATCGTTTTTCACATACAAGAGTAACTTCCCATAAAATACATGCTCATAAAACCACTGTGGCAACTTCTGGAATTCCTAATATAACTATATATATTTCCTCCCACTGCTACTTGGGGTCAATATCAGCCTGAAAACACATTTGAAGTTATTACCCCGACCGCCTGCAGCAGCTGCTCCAGCGGCTCCAGGAGCTCGAGTTGCATTTTGTGAACTTGTTGGTCGACCTGGTTCAGTTTGTCCCCCTGGGTGCTCACATCACACACAGCGGACACCTCCTTCAGACCCGGCCTGAAGTCCTGGAGGGCGTGTCTGATCCTCTTGGAGTCATCCAGCACCAGCTATTAGTCAGGATTCAAAAGGAGATTCAACATTAATATGAAAGATGAAGAGATGTCTATACATACAGGCACTATATTAAATACATACTGATGGATAAACTGTTAATACATATAAAACACAGTCAAGAATGTATAACTAGTAATTATGGGTCTTCATCAGATTCAACAAATTTGAATCTAATCTACTCAGTAGTTTTGTCATTTGCTTCTTTATTATGTGTCATCCCTGACCTGCAGAGAGTTTGCATGATTCTGGAGGCTTTTAGCTGTTGTGAAGGAGGATGGTGCACTGAGCCAAGACTGGGCCTCATCCAGCCAGCATCCAGAACTGTACACAATGCCTTCCCACTCCTGGAAACAGGCAGGGATCTGAAATGTGGACAAAAAAATAGTGTAAAAAAAGTTTTTTTTCCATATGTTTCTAGAATTAAGATTGTCTATAATAAGAGAAATGTCCTACAACGTCCCCACCCAATTCCCAAGCAATCCATCTGCTAGTTTTTACATAATCCAGACATGAGTGATAAATGCATCGCATTCCTGACCTTGCTGAGGAAGGTGGTGCGCTGCTCGGCCATCTGTGCTGCATTTTGGTAGAGCTGCAGGGGTTGGGTGAGGTGGTCCATCAGTAGGTGGGCCTGCTCCGGGTGAACCTCAGCGAGATCCTGCACCTCGTTCTCCAGGAGCATCAGGCGGCTGTGCCATGTGTCCAACTCATCCCAAACACGCTGGAGAAGAAGCGGTAAAGACTTAGAGGATCGTCATTAATATTGTTTCAGCTGATTTGATGCATCCATCCTCTCCAAAGTGAGGAGATACATGATTTTTTTATCATTTGTCATGCATACAAAAATTTGCATAGCCTCTAATGACGCTATATTGTGGCTAGCAGCTATGTGCAAACATCAGATTTGATCTAGAGCTGTTCAAATAAGATGAGAAATCCAAAAATATGGTGAATATGAATTTTGTGCCTGACAGCAGGTTTGTGAATCACCTTGAGGACCTTGTTGGCCTCACTGACTGATGGGCTTCTTTGTTCCAGCAACACTTTGACGTTCTCCAGACCAGATTCCAACTCCACCAGTTGACCATCCAGTTTCCTAACTGGGTCGCTCTTCTCCACCAGCTGCAGAATCATCAAAAAAAACACATTTAGAAAAACATCAAATTACTTGAAATTAAAGATGGACTCATTGTTGTGCCTGCTTACCTTCTTCTCTTCCTTTTGAATGGATAGCTGAGCATTTTGTAAGCTTCTGTTTATATCAGCTGGTATCTCATCATATCGATGATGAACATTGTCCACAATACTTCTCAGTTTTGCCTTCTGGGATGACAAATCCTTCCTGAGCTCCTGTCAGTGTAGAAATGTCAAAAAATGCAGCAGGACAGGAAATAAAAAAGATCTTACACATGCATTTCTCATCAGGTTATAGATTTATAAAGCTCCAGTTTTGGTCTGCAAAGAATAAAAATGAGGCTGACCTCTTGTTTGTGTGTATTCGTACAGACGTCCAACAAAGAGCGGATTGTGATTATACTTTGCTCAACCTCTTCTATCTCCTCCTGGACCTGCTGTCTCTCCTTTTCCTCTGCCTGAGCTGCAGCTACCACCAGTAGGTTTCTCTCTTTCAAACTATGAAGAGAAAATTATATTTTTAGCATCTCAGATATTTGAAACTAATCATTTTCCACTTCCATTTTCAAGAAATCCCACCTCCTGACATTCTCTTGGATCTTCACCAGTGTTTTGCCAACAGGTCCGGGGCTGATGGGATTCTGGGAACTAGATAAGCTCAGGGCATGTTCCAGTCGATGCTCCAGGGAGGCTAAGACCAGTTGCTCCTGCTCCAGCTCAGCCTGATGCATCTCAGCCTGGACCAGGAAGCCATGAGGTTCCTCCACGGTGAAGCTCATGGTAGATGAGTCTGGAACGTCAGCCTGAAGACTGACCAAACAACCGCAACACTGCTCCATCTTAAGAAGGATGGAATTGATGAAAAACTTCAAAATGTTGTCATGTACATGGTTCAATTGGGATAAAACAGTACTAAACTAAATAATATATAATATTAAAAAAAATATTACTTAATATGCCAGCTATGACTGCATTAACTGCAGTCTGTTGGTGTAACTCACACTGGTAGTGATGTCTTTCCACTCCTCTCCTCTCTGCTCAGTGTGAGCCATCAAGAAGCCCACACCACGTCGCAATGACACCCAGCACCTCCAGAGGGCGCCCAACTCACCATCCCGCCCAACCCCACAGCCTTGCATGGGACATCCTGCTCTCAGTTCTTCTATCCTCCCTGAAAGGTTGCGAAGATCGTCCATCAGGAGCTTTTGTGAAAAAGTGTTGAGAATTCACATCAAATTTAGATTTTAAGCAAACTTCTATTTGAGACAACCAAGAGTATCATGATGGGAACAGAAGCAAAATCTATTAACTATCAACTTGAAATGGTGCTTCTTACAATAGTTGATATTTTTCCCGAAAAATCAAAAATTTCAACCTGTCTGATGTTTCAAAAGAAAAGCATGGAAACCAATGTAATAAACGACAAACAAATGACTGGATCAAACTGACCTCAGCTCGTTTTCGTTGAGCGACACATTTGTCATATGACGTCACATTTTCTGCTGCGCATTCTGAAATCTTGGCCTCAAGCTCTGACAGATGCTGGCGTATGGCTTCGTGACACTTCCTGTGGCTTTCCTGACTCACTTTGCACCTGTGGGAAACCTGCCTTTTAATTTCTATTACATTCTTAAACATATCAACAAGAAAAAGACAGAAATAATCACAACTGATACAGATATCTAAAGCTACGTCAAATAGATGCGGTTAGTGCCAGCACCTCTGTAAGGACTCCAGTCTGAGCTGAGCCTGGGCTTCCAGTATGGCTCTTCCCACCAGCAACTGACTGAGGATGGCGATGTGGCGCTCCTCGATCTTTGCGCGGGATAGGCATGGTTGTTGGGGCAACAGTTCTGTAAGATGGCTTATGTGAGCTTTAAATCCATCTTCAAGAGCTTCGAGAGCCTGTTGTGTCTGTTTTTGTTCCTCAGTACAGTCCAGAAACCCTCCAGGAGCTGATAAGAAGGTGGCTTCAGCATTATGGAGGAAACCTATTGCTCCTTGAGCCGCCCACTGATAATCTTTCAAAGATTCTCTGGCCTGGGATAAACTCTCCTGTTGAATAGGTGGAAAAAGATCAGTTATAGTTTAGAGAAATGGGAAACAGAAGTTTGAATTTTGTGGTTAAGCTCTCTCAAAATAATGGATATACCATTAACAGTAATACTTACCATTTGTAAATGGCATTCTTGCTTGGCTTCATCCTGAAGAGAATAAAGTTCCTTATAGTCTTTCATGTCAATTTGTTCTTTATGTCCAAGACCTTCCAATAGCCTCATCCCAGACTCCATATTTCTCCAAATAACCCAATACCTTTGAAGTGCCATATCTACAGTCTTTTCATCTGGATCTAATGGTTCCGCTCCTTTCAGTTCCAATCTTGTTGTTCGGAAAAGCTCCATTAAGGCAGGAAGTTCGGAGGAAAAATGCATCCCCAACAGAAGCTTGGCCTCGAGGTTTTTGATACCATCTCTGATGGAATCCTCCCAGGAGACTAAAGTTTCCACTGTGTGGCGAATCCTCTGTCTTTCTGCATCGAGCTCAGATGGGTTTAAGTCCTGAGCTATGGCTTCCAATTGGTCGGCAGCTTCTTGACATTGTGTCTTTACCAAAGGAAGTCCACTCAACAGTGTTTGGCAAAGTCTGAACCGCTCACTCACACTGACTGTTTCATCATTGGCGTTTCTGATTTGCTCTTTAGCCATGTCCCTTGAATCCTCCATTTGTTTCCTGAGACGCAGATATTTATCTTGCTCAATGGCGCTAACAGTAAGTGCTTTACACTGGTCTTGCATTTCCCCAATTGTGCACAGCAGGGCTCTACGTTCGGCCTCGTGGCAGTGCTGAAGCTCTTGTACTTCATACTGATGCTCCAATAGCATGTGCTTGAAATGTTCGATTGTTGAACTGGTTTCATGAGGGCAAGGGAACCGCAGCTGCTCCAGTCCTGTAGAAATTTGCTGTAAACTAGCCTGGATGGTTGACAGCTCCTCCTTTGAAGATAGCCTCTCATGAATCAGCTCCTGTAGTTCCCAGCTGGTTGCTTTCTCATGAGCTAGCAAACCATCTAACTCTGTCCAAAGGCCTGACAGTCTGTTGACAAGGTAGCGGCTCTCTCCTGGACTCAACCCTACGGCCATTTCTCGACAACTTTCTGTCATTGTTTCTAACTGTTCTAATTGGCTCTTTATCTCCATTGTGGCTGATTTATGACATTTCAATTCACTCTCCAGCGTTCCAATGTCTGCTTTTGAGACATTTTCAACATGGATACTTTTAGCATGTATGTCTGTTAGCCATGCATCCATGCTAGCAAGTTGGCAAAACACTGTCTCCCTTTTCTGCAGATTTGTCTTCATAGAATCAAGACTATGGTCCAACTTGTCAGCAATGGTTTTGAACAGGTCTTCTACTGTCTTCAGTACAAAGTCAGTTTCGTCCCGATGAATACTAGAGGTGACGTCTCTGATCTGCTCAACTTCTACTTGCATCTTGGACCTCTTGGTCCAAAACTCATTCTGAAGTTTCTTCATCTCAATAATCTGAATCCTAGTCTCGTCTGGGAAAAGAGATAACTTTTGACCAGTCATGATATGGTTTTCTGATTGCCTAGCCCATATGATAAAGTCTTGTAACTGCTTGTTGATCCTGCCTACAGAGCAAGTGTCAAACTTGCTCTTGGTGACACTAAGCAAGGACTTCAGTTCCTGAAGACAATCTTTCATCTCCTCCCTTTCTTTCTGACCCAGGCTGAAATTAAAAAGAGCATCTGACCAGGATTGTAATTGCAGATATGTCTGGTTGTACAGTTTTAAGTCTGTTTTAAGACAGACAAGTTCCAGAGCACTTTTGCTGTCTCTGTTTTGAAAGTTGGACTTCTGAAGAGCTTCAAGCTTGGCTTTAAGCTGTTGGGCATCTTGTATTAGCAGAGAAGATTGACAGGTGGAGCTTGAGGCATGCTGCAGAGCTCTTTTGAAACTCCCTTCTAAAAGCCTCCATTCCTCCTGGACATCTCCAAGCTGGGCAAGAAGAGCACCCGAACTTTCAGCTTCACTCAAGTGGACTGAAAACTGGCTACTTAAACGGAGAAGCTCTTCAATCATGGATTTTTTCTCTATCATGGTTTTCAGCAGGGCATTGAGTTTGTCGGTTTGAAGCGCACTGCTCCCCAAGGCACTTCTGTCAAAACCCACAGCAAACATACATGAACGTACAGTTTACGAAGTACACAAACAAGTGTTAAAGATAATGAGATTAAGGGAAGACTCACAAGCTTGTGTTTTCTTTCTCAGCGGCCAGAACCCCCAAGAACGTTTTGACGAGCCTCATCTGTTTGTGATACTGTTTGACCTGATCCAACTGTGTTGCCTTTACCTGCACTGTGGCAGATGCATCCAGCAGTGCAGCACTCCACTGTCCCTCAAGGCTTTTCAAGACATCAGGATCACAAATCTGGGCAGCATTCATGCGTTTGACAGCAGCCACTTGCTCTTGCACACAGCACCTGTAGTTCTACAGTAGAAAGTATACAATAGTTTTTATGTTTTTGAAGAGATATAGACTTTTTTGTTGGTAGACGACATATCGAAGACACAGGATTGTGATTTATTTCACTTAGAAAAACAGGAGTTGTCAACAAAATGAGACTCTTGTCATTCAGAAGGTGGTGTAAATGTGGAAAATCAAAGTAACACGAGCAAACAAATATTCTTATATACCCCTGCTTCCCGCAGCTGATCGGCCATCGCAGTGACGTCCAGACGTGCTGGTTGATAACGACATGCCAGGACGTTTTGGACAGTTCTCATCAGTCGAATCTCTGGTTCACCAGGACAGGACTTTAGGTACCAATCCAGGTCAGTGTTTGGTGTCCGCTGTAACGTAATAACAAAATATAAATAGTTATTATATAACTATAATAACTATTTATTTACCAAAAAAACATTTTTTTAAATTTGGGCTGAGCAGCACAGTAGCACAATGGGAAGCATCGTTGCTTCACAGGAATAAGGTTCCAGAACTTTACTGTGTGGAAAACAGATTGATCGTAGGTATGTACGTAAGTGTGAATTCTTGCTTAAAAATGATAAATGATAATCAATTATCATAACAGTTGTCAGTCATCTACCTTTTGGGTAAAAACATGCAGCGGCAGTGATACCCAAAAAGTGAGAAAATAAACTGAATGTTTGTCTTATGAGTAAAATAAAAAGCTGTTTCAAGGACGAATGAAAAATTAATTGAAAATAAATATTGTAAATAAAATATTTTAAAAAATAACAAAACACAATAATCATGTTGCAGGTACTGTGTTCAGGACTTTGAAATGTGACTCAACATCTTGATTAGTATTTTTCAGAAATAAACACTTGGTAATTAAAGCCACCAATGACCCTGCAGGAAATCATTATCCTTCCTGTGGACCAGCAGCAGCATCATGGGAATACACAGAAATATCTCCTGAAACACCATAGCTCTTATCTGTTTGCTATTTACAGCAATTAAAATCAACATCTTATCCTTTTTTTGGACAGCAGAAGTTTTGCTGTTCTTCACTGACGTCTTTTCATTCTGCGTCTGTGTGTGCAGATACAGGAAACACAACAGAACCTCAAACAGTGAATTAATAACTCGCTTTTTTAATTCAACAAATCAGTTCAGCCTTTAACATTTTGTTCTCACCCTCTGAGTTTCAGAAGTGTCATCCAAGTTGGACAACCTCTGACACGAAGGTGTTACTCACATTTATGATGTTTCTTCTTTCCACTAAACTCTGGATCTCAGACAAAATGTCCTGCATGCTGTACTCATGTTTGCAGGACTCTGTCGATCCACCTGCTTCCAGATCCAGATCCATCGTCTCATTCTCCATGCTTTCCTGGATCTGGAGTTCCAAGCACAGGAGAGAGAGGTGGTGTCACGCTTTAAATCCCTTCTTCCCCATGTCTATGCACCGATAAAAACTTCCTGTTCTTACCCGGTTCTACACTGCTTGATATCACTATGCTGACGGAGGCCTGGCAAGTCAGTGTGGTTAATGCAAGAATGTGCCTGAGTAGGCAGCGCTCTCCCCTGAGGGGAAAGTCTATTCTAGTGAAAAGTACTGCCCTCCTCCCCCCCTGGCTTCTTTAAAGAAATAATTGATCTGTCATGACTTGTTAGACACGAACCCACCAAAATCTGACATAATTTCTGGATGACAAACACGGGAGGAGCTGTTGAAATGTTTTGTACAGGAATAAGGGTGTGCCTCAGAGGGTGCAGGTATAATGGGTGGAAAATTTAAAACCATACAGCAGGATTGTGATTGGTTGTTAATAATCACACTGATAAACAATAATTTAAGCTCTGATTTCTATTTCCTTCAGTCATTTTACAGGAGGCAACATTTTGACTTCCTGTCTGCACCTGTATGATCACTAGAGCTTCCATGTGTTCCATTTTTGATTGAATTGATGGTTACACACATCATATTCACATTTTTTAGTAATGTACAAACATCCTCACTGTGAGGAGCATCTTTCAAACCATGCACAGAAAAGAATATTTAAAGCGTGTGATAAGAGCAGGCCCTGAGGCATCTTATGAACCGCTATTCCAAAGACATAGAAGTATAAAAATGTGCATATATTTTCAGTACTTGTGTTGAATAAATGGATGATTTAAACAATTGTATAGACATTATATGAGTACATGACCATCATTCACTTAATCACGGCTCTTTTTTAATTATTATATTTTATAAACTTTTCATTCCTTAAGCAATCAGTTCATCACCCCTAAAAATCTTCTTTCTGATCTTTGGTATAAACTGTATTTTTATTTTGGGTCATTCTGAAATAAAGAACTGCCAATAATACCTGTAGGTTAATATGTATTTAAATATTTCTGACAAAAATTAAATTTTCTGTTTTTATGCATGAGAAAAGAAGAAACCTACCTGTCAAGGTCTACGGTGGATGCATCAGCTGTGAAAACGACGCCTGCAGGGAGAACTTCTGGTGTTATACTCGATTCCTCTGTCCTCTGCAGGCCCTAAACTCTTCAGTGTTTCAGGTCTGTGTGAGCACTGGAGACCTCTTCAGAAACTGGGTGCTCCTCTTAGGAACCAGTGTCAGATTTTGTCCGTTCTGCAGTTTGGCGCCCTCTTGTGGGGATTCAGTATTCCAAAATAGCACTGAGATGTGAAAGTTTTCTTCTGCATCTGTTACTCCTTGTTGCAAAGTCTGAAGAGTGAAAAAAAGAAAAACTTGCAGTATCAGAGCTTCACTTATTCATCCCCTCGATAAATAAGTCATTTTCAAGGTTTCACTGAAGAGAGGATTGAAGCTTTGGCATGTCTAGATGATTCCGTAAATCTGTTTAGCCAAAGGATCACACCTCCAGAGTTGAGATTAGTTTCTAGACTTGACTGAATATGTTCCTTTTCAAGTGATTTTAAAGCAATTGTTTTAGTTCTTCTAATCTAAAGCCGGTTATATTTACACATTTTAATTGATAAGTCTCCAGCAGGTCCCCACCTCATCCAAAGATGAAGCTTTGCTGCCAATACAGAAATAAATAAATGACACAGGAAGAATTCCAACAGGTGCTGAGGATTTGCAGTTGAGATGTGTGCAGAAAACTACAATCCTCATCCAACATTCACAGTTCTTCAAATATAACCTGTTTACTTAAGCTTATGGTTCATGTTTTATGTTTTATACCCAGTGAAAGAATGCCACACAACATCTCCACTTACCTGTGATGAGGCCGAACTGACTGGACGGACTGGTCCATCCACCGCTCTTCTGCTCTCTGAAGGCTTTCCTTCACTTCCTCCTTCAGCTCGTCTCCATCACGCCGTCTGAGGCTCAGGCTGTTTCAAATAATTCTGACCTCTTTGAGGTCAGCCTGTCTGTCTCCTGAAGCTTTTACCGCCTGGAAAATGTTCCAACAGATCAGTCAGTTATCACTTTCACTGCAGCAGGAACAGTCTGTCGGAATGGTGCTTCTTTTCATTGGTGCATGCCGTTAAACCACTACAAAATGCTCTCAACCACAAATGGACACTCCTTACTGGAGAACAAATATGTGTCTGAAAGAACAACAGATATATATGACTGCACCCTTTTACTGCCAGTGCCAGAGGGAGTATTTGATTATTTACTTTAGTAAAACTACTCTTACTGTACTGTAAGAATAAGTATACCGAACAAGTTAAAGTTCTATGCTTGTGCTTGGCATGCAGTAAAATTTAATCTGGGCTGCATGGTTATATTTTATTTATGCAACCATTAAAAAGGGAAATCTTTTTAACGCTCCTATTTCATGTAGTTTGGAGTATAACCCACTTTAAACTGTTTCCTCACATTAAATACTTCCCATTGAGAATGAGTGCTTGACTCTAAGGCCTTTGCTTGTTTCCACACAGACGGACGGCATCAGAGAACAGCTGACCTTTGTTGTAGTGTTTCCTCTTCAAGAGTCCTTTGCTATTGTTGCTTTTTCCTCAACAGCTTGTAGCCATTGTTCAGAATGTTCGCCCTCCCTCTGCAGCCTTGAACATGTTCAGCACAATTTGAGGGCATAGCTCACACACACAAACACAAACACACACTGACAAAAGACATCAAAGTGAGACAGATTAGAAGACCTGTTCTTCATTTCAAACTGCATCCAGATCCTATAGTTTTTTAACAGAGATTCAAGCACAAGTCTGGTGATTTATTTATTTTATATATCATCAGTAAAACCCATGAGAAGTTCAACACCAACAATTATTTCATCCCTCAAGCAAATACTACACAGCCTCATGACTCCATCTTCACCTGGGATGAGGGTGCATTCTGGGAAATGATGAAGACGAGTTTGAAGCTGCCTGCAGGTGGAAATTTTTCATGAAAGGAGGGATTCTCTTCTCCCTTCTTCTTATTCCTACAGCTTCTCCTTTTACTCCTGACATCTAAAACATTTTCCTCAAATTTCTACATCCCAGTCTCATCTTGTGTCTTTGTATCATCATCTTTTTCCAGCCTGATCCTATTGGCCGCCATCACCGATTCTTGCAATGGATGCTGATGCTGTGAGTCAGCCTCAGTGTTTGTCTTTAATATCTAAAAACATTTCAACACTTAAGTCTGATAGATTTGTACGCTTTCATCTTTTCCTCTCCTCTTCCACTCTTCTCCACATCCACTGCTAACCGGTACAATGACCTTACCACATCCTGGCTTGTTGTTGTTTCGCCATCCACGGTCGCTCATCCCCACCTCCTTGAAAACGTTGTCAACACTGACAGATTGTTCCACACCAATCTGTAACTTTTGCTGCTTTGCTGCCTGCCAAGAGAGTCTCTCCCCACTCCCAGTCGGTCTCATTATTCGGTCTGCTGGTGTCCTGGTTTGCCAGCAGCATTGGGAGCTCAGCCTTAACTTCCCACGCCACGATCGGGAAGCGATCCAGAGACTGGCCAGCTGACTGAAACTTCTCCAGCTGCTATCTGAACTGCTTGAAATGAGGGACATGGCAATGGAGAGCCAGACCCAGAGGTGAAGAAACCGTGGCATCAGGCCCTTGTCTTTCCTCTTAAGTTCCTCCTGATTATATCTTTCTACTAGTATAAGGAACTAGCATCATTTAAAATAATGTGACATAAAGAGAACAATCCAGAATTAAAAAGAGTAATCTAAAACACTTTTAAAATAAATATTTACATATTTTTTGACAGAACTGTGATAGAATGACTGAAGGCAAGCTTGGGTTTCCAGACGTGAATTATAGTTTGGTGATGTTGGTTGAATCATATCACATCAAATGTCATTTTGTGGTTTAATCAAGTTTTATTGAGTAGAATAGAATAGAATAGAATAGAATAGAATAGAATAGAATAGAATAGAATAGAATAGAATAGAATAGAATAGAATGCCTTTATTGTCATCAGACAACTTTTAGTACAAAACTGAGGTGCAAAAAAGAACAAGTAAGAAAAACAGAATACAGGTACAAAAAAAACAAGTATATGCTCATGTGAAAGTCCCAAAGCCTGACTGACACCCAATCCATATGCCGGTGTGCTTGTCAACATGTAAATTACGTATAGCATATAATAAATACACGTGCATAGATATAATATTTCACATTACATCTATGCAGGTGTTGATTAAACTATCACTCAGGACAGGGAAATGTGTGTTTAGTTCAGCATTTATCGCACTGCCCTCAAGGTGGCGCCATGAGACAGCTACACAGATGTAAACTTTATCGTTTCCGACCATGTGGTGGCGCTACACATCAAAACGTCAATGCGCTTCTCCCTACTTTAAAATCGAAGAAGAGTTTCACACGACTTTGACGTTAAGTAGCAGTCGTCTTGACCTTCCATCTGCTACGGTGGGACAAACAGAAAGGTAAATGAACGGTTTTCGTTTATATTGTGAAACCGTCCTAATTCTGACAGAAAATAGATTGATGTTTGCGCCGGTAATGTAAAATAAACCATCCCCTCCTCTTACCGTTGTGATGTTTGCTAGTTGCCGATGAAGCTACTCGGCTACGTTAGCTTGATTCTTTCCAGAAGGCTAGCTAGCCGATGTGATACAAATTATTGATTGAATTATTTTCAAGTTAAGCTCTGAAGACATGCAAACGCTACGTCTATTAATATATATGTTCCCCTCCTCTGTTTAACTGGCTTATATGCTCGCAATATTGTCTAAATGTAGTTGCAGAATTGTAATATTAGCATTAGCTGGCTGCGTTGCAGTATTTTGAGGCCATTATAAACATACCAGCGATAAAGTATTACTCTGACAGTACGAAGAGAATGCGGAACAATATCGGTATTGCTCTATTTTTTTTTTTTATTTCTATCAAATACTTTTATTTTGAGATGTTTTTCGTGGTGGCCAAAGTCGTAAGCTAGGCCTCGTACAGCTGAGGGTCACCGGGCAGGACAGTCCTGCAATCCTATCAAGTCTGTTTACTCTTTCAGTGATGCCTGAGTGAGGGAACTAATTCCTTGAAGTTTGTCAGAAGTAATAAATAAATGTGAATATGCTCAAAGTACGATAAAAAAAAACTATGTATTCCGATTCGCTCCTCCATCTGTACAATACCTGGACTGAGTTTTGTGTGTGTGTGTGTGTGTGTGTGTGTGTGTGTGTGTGTGTGTGTGTGTGTGTGTGTCTCAGATGACTGGAAGCGCAGTTCGAAGCTGGTGGAAGCTGGTGGGCCCTTATTACACGAAGACATACCGGGAAATGTGGCCTGGCGTTTTAATAATGGGGTACCTGTACTACAAAATCTCCTACGGGGGTGAGTTGATCGTTTTGTTTGGGACTGAATGATAGATTGCAACTGAAACCCATAATGCACTGCGACTAGTGCAACTGTGTTAACACTGTATAGGGAAAAGTTTTACTCACGCAGCGTTAAATATCTGAATTTAAGCATCAGTGGGGAATTAGATTGGTTTTTAATGTTTGAATGGAATTGGCTAATGAGACTAACATCTGTTTTGTTTATATTTCAGGCAAGAAGGCTGTGAAGGACAGTAAGTAACCAAACATTTATTGATCCATACTGTATAATAAGATTTAGGTTTTGGCAGTGATTATTGTGAATAGAAATTTTATGCAGTAGACAAATAGATAGGTATCCCTAATGATCCCTGACTTGAAGGAAAATTGTTTATTGTGAAAAATCAGATTTTCATTTTTGTCTTGAGTTGCTTTATTTGTAGAAAATTATTCACATGAGAAGTTTTGTAGAGCCAACAGTCTGCCATGACTGACAAATAACTGAGGGACATTTCTGCAAAACCAAATGAAAATGAAAGAACATAAAAATTTACGGCACAATAAACTTTAAATATTCCTCAACAAAAACTGAGGTTTATCAGCAGGTTCCTAGTCCATGACTAAGTTGGGATGACACAGATCATTGTGTGGTTAAATCAAAGAATATATTATTTATAAATGTAACCTTTACCAAAATCTTTAAATTTTTCCTTCCAATAATTAATTAGACCAAGATAACAATAAATTACAGATGTGGTCACTTAAAATGTGAAATAGTACTACAATAATATTTATTGTAAAACAAATTCCGACCACATTTTACTATGGGTTCTGTGTTATGATAGTTTAAGTAAAAGACAAGCATTAGAGATGAGCTTAGTGTTCACAATTTACTTTTTATATCGTGGAACTCTTTTGGTTTATGGTAAAAGGCTGGAAAAGAGGTTGGCATTGGTGTGAATGTGTGTTCTTTGTGGCCTTGCTGCTAGCAGACACTAAATCCTCCACTTTTTAAATGTTTCTATTTTGCTATCTTTTCCAGAACCAGCTCATTGAGCTTCCCTTGCTGACCACCTTTCTACCTGCTGTGAGATAATACCCTGGTTGTTAGTCCTGAAGTCCAGCCTGATATTTTTTGTTGATATGGAACTAATAAAGTTGCTATCCAACACTTCTTTCAGCATGTCCTTTTTTGGCTCTTACTTTTATGTTGTTTTGGCAGGTAATGGCAAGCAAGATTTTATTTTTTTTCCACGCAGCAGAGAGAGCTGAATGCCATAAAAAGAGGTGTGACAATTTACATAAAGCCCTTTTGTGAACTAGAGTGAGCAGATTGTGTCCATATGTCAATATACTCTAATTTGAATAAGAGCGTTGGATTTGTTTGAGTATCTCATGGAGATCCGTCGTGATTTCCTGACAAACAATTCACATTGGGAAATTTTAACTACAGGTAATTGGGGCTTTAAGTTTGATGTTCTATAATCTTTAGTTCTGATATGATCCACAGTGTGGGCAGCGTTTGGTAGATGTCAGAATGTATGGTTCGTTGATGCCCTTTGGTTGGGTCAGTTCAGATTATAGGCTCCTTCACACATTCCTTTTATTTCTGTATTTGCCATATCCGGTTGTGGGAGAATGAGTAAACTATTAATAGCCGATGCATCACGGTTAGGGTTTACATTTTAACTCATTGGACTGACAAAAAAAACAAGCACAGCCATATTTAGCCTTCAGTGAGTGTTGGATCATAGTAGGGAAGCCAGACATGACTAATCAAACATTTGTGATGGGATGACCTGCATTCAAACATTTAGCCTATTTTACATTTGATTTGCATAGAATAGTCCCATTTTCCAGTAATATATTTAATCCATTCTGGTGAGCCACTCGTTCTGGTTGTGGGCTGCGGGATGACGTCATCACTGCTGGTTTATTGGGGGAAATTGATTGCAGATGAATCAGTTCTGTTTACAGTTGGGCTCACGGAGCTGCGAGAGAGTTGACCAGAGTCCTGCCTGGGGCCAAACATTTAATGTTGAACCTCTGGTGTTTTACATACAGATGTGCCTGGTGATTATCAAATGACTCATTCTATTTGATCGATGGACTTCTTTACGATCTCCACTGGATTTTAATGTAATGGATCTAATTTCAAGATCAATTCTGGTGGTGTTTGTGTAATCTAAATCTACAGAATAGTATTAAAGTATAATTAAGTTTTTATTTTCTAAAGTGGTGAATTTGAGGTGCAAAATATGTTTGAAATATTTCGAAAATGGAAACGCGTACTTTATTTTAGGTGTTACATTAACGTAAAACTCAAATTCACATGATTTGAAATCAAGATTTAATTATCATAAGTTATCCCACAAAAAGACGAAAAGTTGACTAAAACCAGTTCAAATATTTGCATTTTTCCACCCAGGTGTGGAATAAGTGATGGAAACCTCACGCGCCCCAGGTAATCGAATCACAATATCGGAGATCCGTGATCGATATTTGTTTGACGCTGGATCTCTGTGTTAATAACAAACTCCAGTAAAATCAAACTTTGACAGACTCGGCGCAGCCTCCGCGCGCGTGGGCGGCGGACTAACACTGCATGACGGAGCGCGAGCCGTGGAAAGAAACACGGCTCGCGCTCCGCTCCCTCCCACCGCTCGTGCGCACCGACCGTGACTGCGTTCCGTCTTTCCCCTGATTCAAACATGGCGAAACTCTTTGACTTTAAACCACCGCCGTCACTCTCATCCTGCTCCGCTTCGTCCTCCTCTTCGCCATCATCACCATCATCACCATCATCATCATCATCACCGTTATCATAGGTACCGTGATGATCCGGGAGGATGGAGAAGTTGTCCGTGAGTCTGTCGGAGATCACTTGGAGCCCTTTGGCGTTGCCGTTGGACACGGTGGTCAGCAAGTTCCGTCTGCCCACCCTGGTCCGCCTGGCCCACGGTAAGATTCGAACCCGCTCCAGGTGCACCGAACGTCCGGGGCGAGCGTCAGAACTTGTTGCTTCGTTGGAGACTTTTGACAACTAGCTAACCGTAACGTTCCTTCGTAGTTTCTCTGGAGTGAAAGCAAACTAACAATGATCGTAATGATGGTTTAGCTCGACAGTTATTGGTTGTAAACCAGGGAAAGAATCAATAACTTATCTTTTAATCGACGTGTGTGTGTTGTTTTTGTGGTTTGTTGGATTATAACAACACCGCGGGTGTTATAAGGAGTACAGTATAGCAATTTACTAACAATCAGCGCAGGATTGTTGTCAAGACCGTCAGAAAAAGCTTAACTTCCGGTTAAAATTTTCAAAATAAATGTTCGAGCGTGCCTAAAAGCTATAAAAGCTAAAACTTTGAATATTATTTTTTATTGAATTTTAGAATGACACTCATTATTTTGAATACCTTGGATGATACATAGCAGTAATCTTTCATGCAATTCAATCTTAAACTCATAGATCAAACATTTTTTCCAATCAAAATCCAGACAGTGTTCCCTGAGAAGTCAAACAAAATTGCAAAACATGCCCTATCTTGTAATGTTTATTTAAGAGGAAGTATTCCTGCATCCATCCCTGCATTTTAATACATCAATAGCCCTCTGGCCCGAGACCTTTTCTTCCATTAGGTTCTGTGAAATTTTATTCATTAGGTTTGTGTAGCTCTGCCAACAAGCCAATCAACCTACCAACAAACAAGACATGAGGGAAAACATAACCTCTTTGGCAGAGGTTAGATTTTTAATTAGTAGCAAGTTAACAGTGTAAGGAGCATCCATTAGTAGAACAGAAATTAAATTACCATACTTTACTAACTCAGTGATTAATCACTCCTTGGTTTCCTTCAGTGTTAATTTTATTTGTGTTTTAGCAAGATTAGAGTTTCTTTTAAACTTAGCTGTACTCCTAAAACACATAAGAAAAATTGAGTGGAATATTTCATATACATTAATGATTTAATAATCTACAAAATATTACAGATTCCACCACACTTTGTGTTTCGACTGCTCTTATTTTGAAGCGCGCATCACCGTATATCCGTTATTGATCTTACGTTGGTATCATTTATTCTAGGGCACTTTTCGACTTCATACCAGCCCGCACTTAAAAGGGAGTCATTGTGTAACGCCTGTACCGGTTTTTATTTATTAGTGAGATGTTTTTCTGCCATCAACATGATGATCCGATCCAACAGATTTGTTGCCTGTTCTCTGGGAACGCTCGATGGGTGTCATGCCAAAGTTGTTCCAGTCCCACGACGCCCGGAAAGCCACAAAGTGTCTGTTGTGCTGCTGAAGTACTGCTCAATTCTTTTCATATGTAAATGATGTAATCTGTCGGTGAATGTGGTGAATACTAAGGAGGAGGAAAACCTCCGATTTTTACTTGCTGGTTGAAATCTCACAGCCGAGGTGTGACACCCTCCCTCCCAAAAATGACGCACCTGACTTCAGCTGCTGCGCGCCTGTAGGTGTTCATTAACCGGACAGGAGTTAACCCGTAACATCTGTTTGTGTGCATGAAACAACCCGGGTGGTGTTTAGATTTAATTCACAGGAAGGAATGATGTCAGAATTTATTTTTCCCTTCATTTCATTTTAACAAATAACAGGAGGCTCATCTGTATGAAGGGAAAGGTTTTGTTTACTTGTTTACATGACATATCTTCAAGTCGTGACACATTTTGGTGGTATTTTTTAAAATAAAGGTGGATCTTGGGTCATGGTGGAATCAAATACATTTCTAATTTTTGGTGTATGGATGCATATTCTGAATGACATTTTTTTAAAATTCAGATTTCATAATCCAGAATTGAGAGAATGTATTAGGAGGGAATACAGTAATATGAAGTGGATCATAACATAGTAGTTAAAGACAGGTAAAAAATAATGTCGCCTAGATAATACAAAGTCAGACAGATTTCATGAAAAATTATACTGAAATTATATCCTGATGCCAAATTATGGCATATTTATTAATTTATTTATTTGATAACTTTTATTCTACTGTGATAACACATCTAAATTCTGGCAAACTGGTTGTAGGAGCCATGAATGAATTTATAGGTAATTTGTATTATGAGATGAGGTTGGGTTAAAGAATACTTATGATGGCTTAAATATTGTATTTACTGTCGGGTCAAATAGATGTGGGCATGAACGTTAGTATAGGTTAAATGGGGCATCTTCTCACCTGTGTGGAGGAGAGAGAGAGGGTGAGCGGGGTTGCTGTATTTTTGTTGACTGCCGCAATTACGCAAAACGCAACACATCACTACGACTTTGTGATTATTCATGAATTTGTGAACAGTTTTTATGAGTTGATTATTCTTTTTTTTTTTTCGTTAATAAAGGATTAAACGTGTTATTTTTGTATCGTGGTGATTTTTGCCTGGAAGCGCGTCTGACAAAGGAAGGCCCCGTCGTCAGCCTCTCAGCGACTTAGTGGTCTTCAAGTCGCTACACTGGTATTACTCAATTTGGCATAAAGCAGATGGAAGTAACTCACCATGACCATGGTGACATCACCAAAGCATGTGCTCTGATAAGGGAACTATATTGTTCTGGGTTTTAGTGACAATGGCTTTGGCAGGGCCTTGCACGCAATCTGGCTTTTCTACATTAAGCATGCGCTATGGCTTCTTGTACTCACACATCCTCAGTTATGTCTCAAGAACCCCCCCCATCACCACCACCACACACACACACACACACACACACACCACAAAGGAGGACAAATCCAGAGTAAATAAACCAAACTTTGCTTCTGTTTCTCATAGATTTGATGATAAATTGTTTCAGATCATTTTTGTGGTAAAACCGAGGAAAAAGTTTCCAGTGAAAACTTTTGACAACATCCGTGACTTTTCTAGAGTAGCCATCTTGATTTTTTTTGGGGGGGGGGGACTTGATATTGTTTTTATACATTGCAGTGAGAACAATAAATGATGCTGGCTTCTAAAACCACCAGTGATAAGAGGGAAATGTGCCGTTCCGTTTCTTACCCATCAGGATGCAGAACAAAAACATGGACATCCACGTGATCTGTGTGTGTGTGTGTGTGTGTGTGTGTGTGTGTATATGTGTGTGTGTGTGATGCCATTGAATGGTACTGCTGTGCTATCAGCAAAAATCAATGCTGTAGTGCAACACGGTGGCTCTGGTGAACGCTGGAGAGCTTTATTTATGTGTGTGTGTGTGTAATAGTGGGTTGCCAGTTCAGGGTGGTGAACATCACTGATGATGGTGATTATGGACACAGAACCCTGTGTGTGTGTGTGTGTGTGTGTGTGTGTGTGTGTGTGTGTGTGTGTGTGTGTGTGTGTGTGTGTGTGTGTGTGTGTGTGTGTGTGTGTGTGTGTGTGTGTGTGTGTGTGTCTGAGGATGTGCGTGTGTTCCCTCACGGAGCTTTTCAGTGCGCCTTTAAAAATTTACATACAGCAGACATTATTGTTGTTTTGTTGTTTTTGACAATATTTGTGTGTCATTAGTCAACTGTTCGTGATGCGCTTCCAGGTGAGTGTGTGGAGGGTCTCTCAGAGGAGGATGTGGTGTTGTTACACTCCTGTCGCCAGTGGACCACAGTCACTGCCCACAGCTTAGAGGAGGGTCACTATGTCATTGGTCCCAAGATAGACATCCCTCTGCAATACCAGGGTGAGTGAGTACACACACACACACACACACACACACACACACTATGTTCACATTACCGTGACTTATTTCCAATTTTATTTTGCTTTGATATGAAGATACAAGAAAAGATCTGAGTTCTGGATCGGATTCATAACCGATTTGTGTCCTATCGGACTTTCTGTGCGTCCCTCATCATCATCAAACAGCACCGGCAAAAAGAGAACAACCAGAAAGGAGAAAAAAACGCTGAGGAAGTATTTTCCTTCCTCTTGATCAAAACGGCGTGAACGTTTTAATACCTCGAGTCGTTTCATCAAGCGGATTCCGTCGTCACGCCGGCGAGATGAATTTTCAGCTGAAAGTCATGCAGTTTATACTCATGATAAACACACCGGTGTGAATCTGTCTCAGTCCAGCTGAGATAAAACAGCAACACATATTTACAACGGAAGGGGAACAACCTCGTCCTCTTTTTGGTATCTGGTGACTTATCATGAGTTCGGAATGAAACGTTCAAAAGAAGAGCGTGAGCAATTCAAGCGTGACGTGAAGCAGAAGCATAAAACTCCTCGGTGTCAGGAAGGATTGATCATCAGATCAGTCACAGTCTGATTGAAATTTGTCATTTGAACGGTGAAATCATACATTTGCTTTGCAGGTTTGAGGTTTCGTTTTTTTTTTTTTTTCAACTTTACATCACATTGAATCTTCTTTGAATACAGGGACATCAGTCACATCTTATCACACACACTCGCTGACCTTCCTTGACCCCTCCTGTCCATTGACCTGACATCTTCCTGCTGAATGAATCCAGTCATTATGACCTCACCGGAGCTCCATCCCATTGTTCCGACTGTCCGATCAGTCACATTATTCTGTGTGTAACCAGATCCTAATGCCTCCTCTTCATTGTTTCCTCCGCTGATGGACTGCTGATGTCACCTCGCACGACTGCCTCCACTCTGTCTCCTTTACGGAAGAATGAAAAGACACTCTGTGTGTGTGTGTGTGTGTGTGTGTGTGTGTTTGTGGTGGTGGTGGTGGGGGTTGCTGAGATCATTGTCATTTTAGACATTTCACATCGGAAATGTGGCCACCAGACATTACCAATAATAGCAACTCAAAGTTCACGTAGTTAAACAATAAGTAACTCGAAATGTAACAAAGATCTATGGTGTAAAGTATTGTGTTTGCTTGTGTAGCGTTAGTTTTAGTAGCATCACTTAAATACATCATGATAGAATATCATTTAGACAGATGTTTGGCCTTTTTTTTCCATTTTATAATCCAACTACACCCAGCTGGGGTTTTGGTTTTGAATGATTAAGGCTGACAATAAAACACACTGTGCAACAAAAGTGGGAAATACTGCAACACGAATTAACGGTTAAGTAAAGATTTATTTACTCAAAAAAAATCATTCAGCCAATAGCTGTAAATCTAATTAAAAGGCATGAGGCACCATACAGATCTATGGCTCATGGCTCCTCTGCTGGGGGAGCACTGGGGCTACAAAACAGGAGGTAATGAAGCCGTTTTACACAACTGTACTTCATGTTATCGGTAAACTGCGAGTTACATGTTAAAAATGTGGGATACCTTTGTCCACCAAAATATCCAGGGAACTGATAAAACCTTTATACGTGCAGAAGTTGAATTGAGAAAGTGAAATAATTAAGTTAGTGACAGCTAGGATAATCTACATGTAAAGACAGTTTGACTGATGAAGCCTGATTTTAATCCAGATTGTCTTCCTGGTCATTTAGGCTTTTTCGATTCCTACCAGGTTAGCTGTAGTTTGACTTTCAGTATTAGTGGGTCATGACTGATTCATTTTTTCAGTGATCAACAATTGTCTGGCAGCCATAAATAGATTTCTGAGTTTTTAGAGATTTGGTCGACCGTCTTGCAGATTCAGCAGTTTCATAGTCCAGTTTCTGAGGGTCGGTGAAGCTAATCTCCTCGAATTGCGCTAAGAAATGCTCTATTTCTACATTTTAGTCCACCTTCTTAAAGATTCAAACATCTTGTTTGTAGTAACTGATCAGAATTAGTGGTCAAACATTCGACTGTGACAGTCTTCAGGTGCTACATGCAGTTTGCATCCCATGTCCTGTACATTTTCTCTCTGGATCGTGTCGCATTACATCATCCTGACATCTTTTCTCAGTTTTAATCCTGCATTCCAGAAAAAAAAAAAAGAAAAAAAAAAAGCTGTCCGCAAGCTCATTAAAGTAATGCATAGAGCTGCGTTTGTGTCTCTTTAAGCGTGACAGGTGAGTTGTTGGTGAATCGGACGCCGTCGGCGGCGATGAGGTAATGTCTGTGTGTGATGACTTCATACAGGAAGTCTAAATAAGCTTAGGAGGAGAGCAATATAGGTTTCCCCCTGGGGATGGACAACAGGATACTCCCTCTCCACCACCACCCCCCCCCCCACTCCCCTGTTCATCAGTGAGAGGAATGACTAACAGAGAGTTGAAGGACAGAAAAGCTGAATGAGTGAGTTTCAGGCGCCAAAGACACTCTTGTAAAGTCGAACTAGCAGCCAAAGCCTGGGGGGTTCTGCATTAGTATGTCTTGGGACAACATTCTCTCAAAAATAATTACAGGATTTTCCGCACTATAAGGCGCACTGGACTATAAGGTGCACCTTCAATGAGTGGCCCATTAAGAAATTAAGAAAGAAACGTTCCAGAATGGAGCTGTAGTCTTCATCATAACTCATCCTCGGTCTGTCACTTTTTTGACCGGGGGGGGGGGTTTCGTGTTGAGGAGCAACACTCGCTCAATGTTGTTTGGTCGCTGGAAGTTCAATTCGTGAGGGGAGAGAAGAGGAGGAGGTGAGGAAGAGGATGGTGGAGTTTGGTATTCCGCTCTGCCTCACAGACACAAAAACTTTCCTCTGTTTCTCTTACAGGAAACAAACACTTTGACTCTGAAAGACGAAAGAGAGAGAAAAGGATCCTGTGTGTGTGTGTGTGTGGGGGGGGGGGGGGCGTCGCTGCTTACGTGTAAATAAGATTAAATGATGATGGGATCATTGACTGATTTGGGGAATTCCTGAAATCTTTCTTTGCAGCATGAAAACCAGAAGCGTGTAAAATAAAAACAAAAAGCAATAAGTGGACGGGAGTGTGAAAGAGTCACGGAGGGAGGAGGGGATGAGTAAAGAGCAGAAAAGGGTGAAAAGAGAGAGATTTGTGTGTGGAAGTGTATGTGTGAGTATCTCCATGGTGATGTGCCTCTGCTCTGTGTAAGAATGGGGGTCCTTTTATTGGTTGTCATGCCAACCCCCGTCGTCTGTTGATTGGCCGGAGCTGGTGCCAGGTCATAGGTCATGGAGGTGTCTTTGTGTTCAAACAGTGTCTACTTTGGATGTGTGTGTCTGTGTTTGCTCTAGGACCCCTGGGAGTCAACAAAAAGACAAGAAAATGAGCAAAAACAAAAAAGTTTTCATCTCTCGTTTTCCTTTCCCTTTCTTTTTTTTTCTACTATTTTCTCCTTGACTTCTTCCTCCTACCTTGTGTTCATCCTCATCCTCTGGGCCCTTTAATTTACTCTTTTTTTTTTTGGCTTCTTTTCCCATCTTTGCACCTTCTTTCTTCAACCCCCACTGTTTTCCTCCTCTTCCCTGCTTCCATCTTCCCTGTAGGTAAGTTCAAACTGTTGGATGAAGACAGAGACGTCAGGGATCCGGTCCAGTATTTTTCCAGCGTGGAGGAAATAGCTGAAGTCTTCCCTGACCGGGTCTTTGTCATGGAGACGATTAGTTTTAGCGTCAAGGTTGGTGTTCGTAACACACACTCACATATTTTTTCTTTTCTACATCTGCTTTTGTTGCTTCATAATTCGTCTTTTTGTGTGTGTGTGTGTGTGTGTGTGTGTGTGTGTGTGTGCTGTAGGTGGTTTCTGGAGAGTTCAGCGAGGACAGCGAGCCCTACAGCTTCACTCTGCAGGCTGGAGATGAGCTGTCGCTCATGGGGAAGGCGGAGCTTCTCTGTGCGACGCCCTCTAAGGAGAAGACGGGACTGAGCGCGCTCCTGAGACGCCTGGGAAAGACTCCGAGAAGTAAGTAAGGCCCAAACTGTTGAGTTAATTGTTGTGGAAAGTCGTGTTTCAGTTGGAAAGAGGGGAAAAAGAATCAATAAAATCTTTGGCAACTCAGAACGGATGAGTTCATTCCTCCTGGTGGTCCGAACGCCTGGCGAAAAAGAAAAATATTTAGACTACAGATACCAGGAAAATCCTCCAGGACCTTTTCAGATGTTTCTATTTTTTTAAAAATCGGTATTTCCTCGATGTGCAGCTCATAAATACATTTAAATTTAGTTATTTTTTCAATTTTCATTCTAAGGCCCCTTGTAAATGTTTTTTGTTTTTTTTTGTCCCCGCCCCCCTCAGGTAAAACCCCCTGCCTGGTCTGTATGAACCATCGGACCAATCAGAGCATCAGCCTGCCCTTCGGCTGCCGTGGCCGATTTTGCACGCGTTCGCCTCTCGAGCAAGGCATGCTGGGAGGGGAGCACACGGTACGCAGCATCATCGAGAGGGTCCGCCTCCCCGTCAACGTGTCCGTACCTTCGCGGCCGCCGCGGAACCCCTACGACCGCCACGCCGTCCGGGACGGCCACCGCTACAAGCTGCTCAACATCGTCAGCAAGACGGTGGTGCTCTGCCTGGTGCTCCGCCGACAGGAAGTCTCCCCTTCCCACTTCCTGCTGTTGCGTTGCATGCCCCGCTTCAACGTGGCCGAGGCTTCCGTCCACACGGCGGCGCTGGAGAGCCTCCTGCTGCGGCACACGTTCGACCCGGACGCCTACTCTCGCGCCGTGAGGGAAACCCGGCCGGAGCTGGAGTGCATGTCGGAGGAGTGTGTCAGCCCTCGGCACTCTCGCGTGTGTGTTTCCGCTCAGGACTCTTTGGCGCCGGCGCTACAGCATCTGTCCATGTGCGGGTACGGGGGCGGGGTTTCGGACAGCCTATCGCAGCACTGCAGGGACTCTCTCGGAGACCGGGTGGGGGAGGGACCAGGTGAGGAACGGGAGTACGTGACTCCTGAGTGGACCGAGGCCGAAATGAGGACCAGTGAGGAAATCCCTTACGAGGAACTGTGGACCAATCAAAACGCAGAGAGCTTGGGGAAGGAGCCAAACCTCATTTCATTCCATTCGTCGTCTTCGTTCGACGGTTCTGTTGCCACCATGTTGACCAGAGTGTCGACGCCGCCGCCCGTACCTCCAAAATCTGATGCTGTGAGTCTCAGCGTTCACCTCCCGTCCTTCAGTCTCATCCTTCCTGTCTGTCCAGAGCAGCATCCGGCTGTTAAAAGTCAGGATGTCTGGCTTGAATTATTCATAAATTGCAGCTTTTAGAACTCATTGACCACACAGACACACACAAACACACACACACAGAAACACACACACCCACACACACACACTCACACACAAAAACAAACACACTTCCTGGAAAGGCTGCCATACACTCACAGTGAATGAACACACACATCACCATCAGAGATGCAGGTAAATGTGTTTAGAATGTTGAAATATACAAATACAGTAAATAACAGAACAGTGGATGATAGCAGGGATGGAATCTTTTTTTTTTTTCTTTCTTTTTTAGAAAGTTTTTTTTATCCCAACTTTTGATTGATTTTATCATAAACGGAGGCCCCAAAGCGATGGAAAACAGCAGCGATCACACCAAATATTTGTTTTAGCATCTGGACTAAACTTCCCAGAGATTCTTAGTATCAGAGTGAAGTGAGAGGAAATCATTGTACCTTTAATCCTTCATGTTCACTTAGATGAAAAATAATAATCTGGGAATTTGTGTTTACATTTCACTCTGAATTTAAAAACTCTCTACGGCTCCTCCATCTATAGTAGCCATAGCAACCACAGAATCAGGATATAGAAGTGTAGAAGTAGAGGCTTTCATGTACCGCTTGTGTTTTATTTAACTTACTGTCTGAGGCCGTGAGACGTTTCCTCCGTGGGGCTGATGTGGAATCTGTCATACATGACGTGATTAATTCAGCGTTAAAAAATCTCACTGTAAACATTTCCCTCCAGATATCTCCAGTTCTGCTCCCTCCGTAAAAAAAGACTGGAGACGCTTAAGGCTGCCTTTAAATTAAAAAAGTGCTGCATTAATTTTGGAGACAAGGTTGTGATCAGCTGAGCTGTATTTATGTGAGCTGTTAGATTTAGTGTTTGTAGTGTGTGTGTGTGTGTGTGTGTGTGTGTGTGTGTGTGTGTGTGTGTAAGGAGACATTTATCCCCCTTCGCTTTGCTGAATTAAAGTGTCGGCGGCGCTGCGGAGAGCGTGTGGGTGATGATGTCTGCGACGCAGCTGGATTACACCCTGTCACACACGCCGTTAGTCAGCCCCTGATATTTAGCCTGCCAAGAAACTTTGTGTGTGTGTGTGTGTGTGTGTGTGTGTGTGTGTGTGTGTGTGTGTGTGTGTGTGTGTGTGTGTGTGTGTGCGCGCGCTGACCTGTTTAAATGTTGTGCGTGCTAAATGTCAAACTGTGTGACCTTTCCACCTCAAACAAATTCCCTCACACACAGCAGCAAGCTCATCACCCTTTCACGCGCACACACACACACACACACACACACACACACACACACGCGCACACACACACACACACACACACACACACAAACACACACAAACACACACTCCCATAAAGCCTCTTTGGGAGTCAAGTTTTAGGAGTTAACTTTTTTTGCTGCTGTAATCCTTATTGCAGCGTGTGTGTGTGTGTGTGTGTGTGTGTGTGTGTGTGTGTGTGTGTGTGTGTGTGTGTGTGTGTGTGTGTGTGTGTGTGTGTGTGTGTGTGTGTGTAGGTAAGAGAGGAGTGTCGCTACTTGATCGCCCCTCCGGTGCCTCCTCGCTGCTCTAAAGGAGGTTCCATCTCCAGCCCGGCCCCCAGCCCCCCCGTTCCACCTCGGTTCCCTAAAACCTCCTCGTCTCCCAGACCCAACCTCTCCTTCTACTCCTCTGGACTTCAGGACAGGTACGGTGGAGCTCACTCTAAATGATTGCGCCAGAGCAGAGCAGGAATGAGAGGATGATGACGTCTCTGTCCTCATTTTGCTGATGTCACTTCCTGTTTCTCTGTTCCAGCTGCTCGCCCTCCCCGAACACGTCCCTCTACTGTTACCCCTGCTCCTGGGCCGACTGCCCCGCCCCCAACCCCGTTAGTCCTGACCCGGTCTGCACCGTCCCAGCAGACAGCACAGCCAATCCCCAGCCGGCACAGGTCACCTGGGCGGAGCCGTGGGCGGACTCCTTCACCTCCTCCGGACCCCGCCTCAGACCGCCACCCCCACAGAGTCGATTCGCCCCCTTCGGGGCGTTGAACCCCTTCAACCAGCAGTCGCCCTGCCCCTCCCCAGAACCCGCCTCCAATCCCACATCAGAGTCCTCTAGAGGCGCTGAGGGCGGCGGGACACCCGCGGGACTCACCGAAGGGTTGTCGCTGCCCCCTGACCCCACCTGGAGGCCCCCCGCCGACTTATCTGTGCTGTCGTTGGAGGAGGTGTCAGCCTGCCTGCGGTTCATCGGCCTATCGGAGGCGGCGGTGGGCGTGTTCCAGAGGGAACGAATCGACGGCAGCCTGCTGGTGCAGCTGACTGAGGACATCCTGTCACATGACTTCCACCTGAGCCGACTCCATGTCACCAAAATCACACAGTTTATACAGGGATGGAGGCCCAAGATCTAACACACACACACACACACACACACACACACATACACACACACACACACACACACACACACACTTTACTGTGCCTGTTGGCTACCGAGCCCTCTTGAATGTGCCTTCCACTGTGACGAACTGTCTGCAGAGTCCTGCAGACTCACCCTGAGACTTTGACAAAGGAAACTACGCCACCCTGTGGACAAACTGTAGAACTACATATTTTCTGTCTGCCCGACAGACTGGGTCTAGTGTACTAACAAATGTCTATGAAGAAGAGCCAGCTGATGAAACTGCTCAGTGGATCTTTGGGAAAAATACAACACATCTTCATGCTTTCAGACAACTAAAGATTTTAAGCACAACATGGATTCACGTGATTTTCCCCACAGAAAATCTGATATACCTTCATTTTACAGAAATATTTTGACAGATGATATTATTTCTACTTATGGCCTATATTTCACATTGCCATGAGGGTTCATTGTGAGGCATTAATTAAGGAATTTACAGCATGTATTGTTGACATTTAACAACAGTTGTGACACAGAATGTATTCAGATCCAGAGACATCTTCATCATCAAGCTTGTGATCTTTAATTGGCGATTAACAAAGTGGTTGCTAGGAAGAAAAAGGTAGTTGTTTTAAACTGAATTTAAAAAAATCCAGAAATCTTATTAAAAACCGAAGGAGGTGATTATTGGTACCGATCAATGATTCAGTGAGCCATGTCTTGATAAACACTCATCTGTATGAAGATTATTTGACATGTTTATCAGCATTTATAGAATCATCCCTCTGTCTGTTGACAGATACATAAATAAAGTTTTTGACTAGAAATGAAGTTCTTAAAATGTACCTCAGATCATGTGTTCAGATATTCTGGATGTAGCTATGCATAATAATAAATTAAATTACACTGAGACATAAGTAGAGACACAGCAGCTATTTGTCTTCATTACACACTGCAGGACAAAAAAAAAAGGCTTTTATGGAGAAGAGGCTGCTTTATGGGACATCAAAACACTGTTATGATTTCCCAGTTATTAAAAGAATAATTGAAACATCCGAGCAACTTCTTTGTTTAGTTGAGCAAAATTGTTTGGGGAATTTTTTGCTTTTTACTTTCTTGGTTTTTAAAAAAGGTGGCCACTCTGAAGAAATACAATAAATCTATTATAGAACATTATCTATATTTCAATAAATCTTTATGCAAATCAAAGAAAAATTGATACATAAGTTGTTTTATTTAAAAAATAAAAAATGTTATTTAAAAAATTCATGTGTTGCTAAAAGAAATGCACAAAAATCTGAAAAATTACACAGAATTCGACTTTGAATAGACAGGGCGACAAGCCCTGTTACTGACAAACATCAGAATATAATCATAATTATATATTATACAAAATTGCATTACATTTTTTACACTTGGCTTGGTTCCTCTCATTACACACACCCAGTTGTACCTCAAGGCCTTTTCCCACAATATGTACTGCAACTGCACCACCAGTGTGTTCACCTGAACAAACACAGAACACACAAACACAAATGCACACACTCTGATTAGTCGTATCAAATCTGTCAGTGAGGCCGAGACAGGCAGTCAGAAATGTCAAACATAATCTCTCTCTCTCTCTTTGTGACATCCTTGTACTGTCTCACACTGACTTCCATTAACACACACACACACACACCCTACACACACACATAGGCATGTGAAGGCACCATGGCTGTTGGATCACTGAGACGTACAACTGCCACATCATCCTTGAGCTCGTAGCTGACACGTTCAAGCTTGATGGAGTGAACAGTACAGAAATGACATTGTCAAACAGAAGGCTACCAGTATAGCACTATGCTAATTTATACTAGTTTAAAATGATGACTGGAACAAAAATATTCAACGTGCATCCTCTCAAGGACACAGGTCTGAGCCATCAAACTGCTATTGGCTGGTCTGCACAGTCAGTTGACACAACTTACAAAGATGAAAAATGATAATGTCAATTTATGCTTAAGAGACATTTCAGAATGAATGTTTCTGCCCAGAGTTCAACAAGCATACTCTATTCAGATTTCATTATTTTTAGCAACAAGGCAGCTTTACATCTCGTGTTACTGATCATGATAGTAAAGATGAGCTTCATAAGACAGCAGGATTTACCCGCTTATACTTCTTGAAATCTGATCTTGAAACAATGATCTCAGAAAATCATCTATACGTGTCAGGAAATTAATGGACATATTGTTGAAACATTGATCTGACCACATCATGACATTGTAAGTGACTATGTGATGGAATATATTAAAATATTGCAAAACTTTATTATCTACTAATTATTATTATCTACTAATAATCTAACATTTCCTCCCTCGTTTGACAAATTAAATTTAACCACTAGTAGAGTCCCAGTCCCTCCAGTCCTCTAGGTGGCGGTAATGTACCTACAAGCTGCCTAGCAAGATCCGAAAACACCAACAAAGAAGAAACGGGACCTCCGCTCAGTCGTCTGACGGGGAAGCGGTGACGGCTAAACCTATATAATAACAGGTATGTCTCCGGCTAGTCATCACAGCTGGTTTTAAAACTTTAAATAGACAAAATACTGCATGAGCAGCGCAAGTTTGCTTCGTCATCTCAAGCATAGAGGAATAGACTTAATGTGTGACTTAATGAATAAGTGGAAACTTGAGCTACCAGACAAGCTAAGCTAGCTTCATTAGCTTGCATCTTGCTTCAAGATGAATTGTTTTACAAATTTGAATTAGCGATTCACATATTCGTCATATAACTGATCAATGTTTTGACTTGTGCAAACTATATTGAGAGCTACATGGAGAAATGGCATTTCAGTTTTTGCCATTCTCCGTTGAGGAATCTAGGTGAAGGGTCAGAGTCAGAGGAACGTCTGGGGGCTGGGCGAGGTGACCGCGATACGTCCGATAATGACAGCATAAACGTAACACACAGAGAAATATACGGATAATAATTCTATTATGTCACATATATTCTATCCTTACGGAATACACCATCTTTAAAATGAAAAGAAAACTAAATGCTGTACAGCTCAACATGTCTGGTAGCTCAGGGATGACGTTATGACTGCCTCCAGGACTTGTGACCTGTTATAACACATCAAACTTAGTCCCCCTGAGTTATGTAGGTACAGGAATAGAATATTCCTCTTGTGATTTTAACCAGTAATGTTATTCATTTTTTCATATCACGGAATGTCAAAGACCACATTTTCTGGTTACTATGGGAACGTGCGGGCCTGTGTACTCCCAGTTCCTCAGCTTCAACCAGTCAGACAACTACTGTACAGTATAGTCAAATATTACAATAAGACATGGCCTCGGGAAGCTGTTTACAGATATTTTGTGTTTAAAGATTTAAACAGAAATGTTGATTTAATTTCACAATTTTGTAATAAGGAGCTGGTTTAATTGATGTTAAATCTATTTTAAACATCATGTAATTATAAGAGCAGTCAATAGTTTGCAATCATGTGAAAGTTGAACTTATTTTTTTGCCTTGCTAAAAACACAGTTAAAGACAGAGTAATAGAGTTTTGACAAGCCTGAATATAACTTTGGATCAATAATGCCTGTTGATTTTCCTGTAGGATAGAATGGCTTCCATGTTGCTGAACACAATGAGGAGCTGTTCGGTCAGCCCCTCCTGGGTGATCCGGGTCGGTAAGTCCTACTCCTGCATCCTCAATATACAGAATGTCAATAAGAGGAAACAAATATGTCAAACTTGCAAGATGCAAAGAAACAACCAATGCATCTTCTTCTTCATACTGTAAAACAAAACTGTTCGATTTGTCATGATGCACTAATTCAAATACACACATTTGTTTGTTCAAGTCATGCAGCTCCGCTGTCTATAATATAATTCTGGAAATTACTTTAGATATCAGTGCCTGTTGAAGTTTGGTGTAGAATTTAATGTCATTGAATTCATGGGGATGAAGAATATTTCTCTCTATATCTCAGGCGCTCGCTCTCTTGGTACGACAGCTCAGCTTCAGGCTCAGGGTAAGTCACTGATCTTACATGATATTATTGTATTTCCCCATGAAAATCCAGATTATAGTCTTGAGATCTCCCTGTTTCAAAGTGTCTATTTAGAGATGAATTTCTATACAGATAGAACTTGAGTGAACTTGTTGTTCTTTTCTGGGTGGAAGCGATTGAATTCTGATTCTATCTCCGCCTACAAACAATTGTTTTGAGGGGATACAAGAATGTATATTTCTGTCAGTCCGTCCTGTTTCTGCTCCGTTTCCAAAGCAGAACTCAAAAAATGTTACGTGTTTGAAAAAGTTTCACACACAACTAAATACTGCTGTGTTGCCTTTTGCTGTTAAAGAACTTTCATCATTTCTATGTGTTTCATCTCCATCACTAAACCTTATGTTCACATGTCCCATGCACTGATTCTGTTTCATGCTTGTTTTATTCCAGTTCAGACTAAGAGCAAGAAGACTCTGGCTCGGCCTGGTGTGAAGAACATAGTCCTGGTTGAAGGAGTTCGAACACCATTCCTGATGTCGGGAACCACGTACGTGTCAGCTCTTTCCTTTTGGTGTAGGCTGGAGCCGGTCCTGGAGCCTCATGTACAACTATCAAGGAAAACCTGTTCACTGAATTTGGATTTGGTTTGTGTTTATAGATATGCTGACCTAATGCCTCACGACTTGGCCAGAGCATCGCTGCAGTGAGTCCGTCCTTAGCTTGTATTTTATGCTGTCTTCACCTCATATATCAAAGACAATAATACGGACATGGTTTCATACACTGGGGTGTAGGACTGTGAGGAGCCATTTCTTTATTTTAATATTTCAGTTCTGCTTGTCTTCTTCTCTAACTCAGAGTCTTAATGTTTGTCGGACAGGCGTTTTCGTGCCACAGTGATTAAAAAGTATTTCCTTTGGGTTTGCGTAGGGGTCTGCTGAATAGGACGGGTCTACCCAAAGACGCAGTAGACTACATTATCTATGGGACTGTCATTCAGGAGGTCAAAACCAGTAATGTGGCAAGAGAGGTGCAGTACCTACAAACCTAAAGCTTCACCTTCCTCACATCTGTTTCACGGACTGGAGCTGAGGAGAAATGCTGAGTGTGCGTCTCCTTAACTGTGATTGCAGGCAGCTTTGGGTGCCGGCATCTCTGACAAGATCCCAGCTCACACTGTCACCATGGCCTGCATCTCCTCCAACCAGGCAATGACTTCAGGTGTGTGAGGGAAAGAAACGCTACACCAAGCCTCCTCCAGATGATTGAGCGACGATCATTAAGCAAGATACACACCACACCATTATTCAATTTCTCATTATACTTTGTCTCTTGCTCTTCCCTCCTCCTCCTCTCCAGCCGTTGGTCTGATAGCTGCTGGCCAGTGTGACGCTGTCGTGGCGGGAGGGCTGGAGTTCATGTCCGACGTTCCCATCCGTCACAGCCGTAAGATGAGGAAGACCATGCTGTCCCTCAATAAGGCAAAGACCCTTGGGCAGAAGCTCAGTCTGCTGGGTGGTATCCGGCTGGCTCACCTCTCCCCGGAGGTTTGTGTTCACGTCAACTCTCTACTTTCAGTTTAACGTCTGCTCATGATCTGCACACAGGACGTCCTTCTTATAATGTGTGTTTTATGCAGCTTCCTGCTGTGGCTGAGTTCTCCACATCCGAGACGATGGGCCACAGTGCCGATCGTCTGGCTGCTGCGTTTGGCGTCTCCAGAGTAGAGCAGGACGAGTTTGCGCTACGATCGCACACTCTGGCTAAAAAGGCAGAGGAAGCCGGCTTGCTGCAGGACGTCGTCTCCTTCAAAGTGCCCGGTAAACACCAGTGAACCCTTTAAACACATTTACACACACAGACACACATTACACACAGCTCTGTCAGTGGATCAGATTAGTCTATCGATCAGTCTGCTCTTTTTAGATCACAAATATGCACTCATTACTCATCAGTAACTTCATTAATATACAGATACAACAGATTTACAGTCTGGTTTTGTCAACGGTAACACGAAATGATGAAAGTTTTTTTTATTCGTTTGTTATTTTCTGGATCAGGTCGCGGTATCGTTTCCAAGGACAACGGCATACGCCCATCCTCCATGGAACAAATGGGGAAACTAAAACCTGCCTTCATTAAACCTCATGGCACAGTCACTGCTGCCAATGCCTCCTTCTTGGTAAACACACACACACACACACTAAACCCTCCAGTTATTAATTTTATTAAATGAGCATCTGTCTCTGTGTAACAAGAGGAAACGCTGCCACCTGTTTAAGCCTGCTCTGATTAGAAGTGACTGTTCTGTGTCTGTTTGTGTGTGTGTGTGTGTGTGTGTGTGTGTGTGTGTGTGTGTGTGTGTGTGTGTGTGTGTGTGTGTGTGTGTCCTCAGACTGACGGTGCCTCCGCTGTGCTCATCATGTCTGAAGAGAAAGCTCTGGCTATGGGTTACAAGCCTAAAGCTTACCTCAGGTATCTGAACCCTCTGTTAGGCGAAGATGTCTCCGTTTCCCCAACAACATTGTCTGATTTGAGCTTCTGATGACTGTGTGTTTTCACGCCGGCAGAGATTTTGTCTACGTCTCCCAAGACCCCAAAGATCAACTGCTTTTAGGGTGAGGAATTAACGATCAAAAAAAAAAGAAAGAAAACATTTGGGTTGGTGGTTATGACATGATTGATGCTGATCATACGTGTAACCCTTCAGGCCAACGTACGCCACACCGAAGGTCCTGGAGCGCTCTGGGTTGTCCATGAGCGACATTGACGTCTTTGAATTCCATGAGGCGTTCGCTGTAAGTTAGCACAACACATTTGTACCGTGGGTGTTGAGTATCAATGCTAACTCTGTGTATATTTGTGTTTGTTTTTCAGGGTCAGATAATCGCTAACTTGAGGGCGATGGACTCAGACTGGTTCGGCCAGACGTACATGGGAAGGAAATCCAAGGTTACATATTACGACAGCAAATCTTAAACTAATGCTTCATGATCATTTGAGCCCGGTGTAAACGTGTGATGTGTGTTTAGGTGGGAGCCCCTCCCATGGAGAAGTTCAACTTGTGGGGGGGTTCTCTGTCTCTGGGTCACCCGTTCGGCGCCACAGGCTGCAGACTGGTGACCACCGTCGCACACCGGATGCAGAAGGAGGGTGGACAGTACGGGCTGGTGGCGGCCTGTGCTGCAGGAGGACAGGTAACCGGGGGGCAGGGGGGGTGCGTGCTGTGACTCATCTGCTTGTGTGTTTGTTTGTTTTTGTGTTTGTTTGATTTAAAAATTATGTATAAATGACATATTTAAATTCCATGTGTAGACCACTTTACTGATCGGTAATCTTTACATCCTTTGTGTTTACTTGTGTTCTTGTGTTTTCCAGGGTCATGCTATGGTGGTCGAGGCCTACCCCCAATAAACACAGCCTCAAGGTTCATTGTGACACCTGCAGAGACGCTAACAGCCAGACAAAACAACAGATTGTACAGACTAGCGCTACTTTAGCACAGAGAGAAATCTGAACGTTTGTAAATTAATATTTGTTTAAGATCTGTTGATTTTTAGCGGAATGTTGTGAAGGATGTTGGCCAGGATGTTGTGGACTCTGACATTGTGCTGTGTCAGTATCAGTGAGCTAAATTCAAGCCAGAGTGACCCTAATGTTGATATGCCCTTTAATATTTTTTTTATGTCAACCTGTGTTCTAGTAAAACTAAAAGAAAAAACAACAACATTACAAGCAAAGGCAGTTGAAATATCATCAAGTCACTCATTTTATTTTAGCTTCATATGAGAGTAAAGCTAATTCATTTAGCTTTTTGACTGGTACAACCATTTACAGGTGTGAGTTTGAAATTACTGTAATTGGAAAGTTGGTTTTTTTTAAATAATTTTTATAGATGGGTAAAAAAGGTTAAAAACAATAAAGAGCCAGCGAGAATGATATTATCAGTCATTATTTGTCTCTATTGATTTGAATGTTATTAAATCCTGTCGAATGATTCATTTCTAATAATTTGTCTTGTAAAATATAAACTGGATTTAACTGTAACTTTGTGAAGTTTAAATTTAAGGTGGGTTTAGTAATTCAGGTATGAAATACTGGTGCGCAAACAAAGCTTCTTTGTTTTAGAGTTAAGTAGATTTTCCTTCCTCGTCGTGTCGTTGATTGAAGGCCTTGACGCCTGGATGGGAACTTCAAGCGGTGTTGATGGCTTATGTTTAATTCAGCGGGGACCCAAAAAAACATCAATGTATAGACATCTTTGTGCTCCTAACAACAGTGAATTTGGGTAAAGAGGGGGTGCAGCCTAATCTTAGAGATCCCAAAATTTGCATTACCAAAATTTTTTTTCCATTTGTACCAAGACTGTCAGCGGTAGACTGACTGCCTTTGGATTCCTGTGCGCTTAATTGAAGTTGAATCACGCTGTCTGCTTCAGACGCCACCACTGATGTTAATGAGGAGGTAAAGAGGGATGCGCGGCTTCCTGGTGATTTAAAACCACATTAATATGGAAGATTGAAAATATGGCTGGCAGCTTTCTTAGTTCAGGACGCGCTGTTGTCTTCCTGGTATCTGGTGTTCATATAGGAGGGAAATCCGAACTTTTCCGCCCGCTGATGTGTTTGTCTAATTGACAGTGAATTTATATTAACACCTTCTTTTCTTTGCTTTTGCTGCGCTGGGGCTCCGATCCCCTCAGCGCTCACCGGGGAATCTGCTCCGCTCATCACAACGCGCACCTCCGGTTGGAGGCTTGTTAACACAACTTCAGTCAGACACCTCCGTTTAAAATGTATTTAAAGATTTAATTCTCCCACTTTAAGGGGGGGGGGAGCCTTGACTCTGAGCGGGAGGAGTTGATTAATGCAGCCGAATCTGTCACACGGGCTACAGGCGGAGGGAATAAAACCAATGTTTTACCGCCGATGCAAAACGGAGCTCGAATGTAAATATCAGGGAGAGACAGAGAAGATTTTTTTTTTTTTGTTTTTTTTGTTTTCAAAGCTT